>JAAWWB010001312.1:0-55042 GCA_018804465.1 Populus tomentosa
TATCTTTCAAGTATGAGACACAGAGATTCTACTTACTTTTTTTAAAAAAATTTATAATTTTAAAACATTTAAACTATCTTTCAAGTATCAGGAACAGAGATTCTACTTACTTTTTTAAAAGAATTATTTTTATAATTTTAAAACATTTTGAATATTTTTCAAGTATCAGAAACAAAGATTCTACTTACTTTTTTTTTAAAAAAATTACTTATAGAATTTTAAGACATTTAAACTATCTTTCAAGTATCAGGAACAGAGATTGAACTTACTTTTGTTAAAAAATTATTTTCAAATAATTTCAAAACGTTTAAACTATCTTTCGAGTATCAGGAACAGAGATTCTACTAACTTTTTAAAAAAATAATTTTAACAATTTTAAAATTTTTAAACTATCTTTCAAGTATCAGGAACAAAGATTGTACTTACTTTTTTTAAAAAATTATTTTTAGAATATTAAAATGTTTAAACTATCTTTCATGTATCATGCACATAGATTCTACTTACTTTTTTTTTTTAAAAAAATTTAATTTTAAAACATTTAAATTATCTTCCAAGTATGAGACACAGAGATTCTACTTACTTTTTTTTAAAAAAATTATTTTTATAATTTTAAAACATTTAAACTATCTTTCAAGTATCAGACACATATATTCTACTTATTTTTTTTAAAAAAATATTTTTATAATATTAAAACATTTAAACAATCAATCAATTACCAGAAATAGGGATCTACTTTTTTTAGTAAAAAAATTATTTTAATAATTTTAAAATATTTAAACTATCTTTAAAGTACCAGAAACTGATATTCTACTTACTTGTTAAAAAAAAAATTATTTTTATAATATTAAAACTTTTAAACTATATCAGATACATAGATTCTACTTACTTTTGTTACAAAATTATTTTTATAAGTTTAAAATATTTAAACTATCTTTCAAGTATCATAAACAGATATCCTGCTTACTTTTTTTAAAAAATTATTTTTATAATTTTAAAATATTTAAACTATCAATCAACTACCAGAAAAAGAAATCCTCCTTATTTTTTTAAAAAATAATTTTTATAATTTGAAAACATTAAAACTATTAATCAACTATTAGAAACAGATATACTACTTCCTTTTTTAAAAAAAATATTTTAATAATTTTAAAACATTTAAACTATCTTTCAAGTATCAGACACAGAGAGTATACTTACTTTTATAAAAAAAAAATTATTTTTATAATATTAAAACATTTAAACTATCTTTCATGTATCAGAAAAAGATATCCTACTTACTTTTTAAAAAAAATTATTTTTTTAATTTTAAAACATTTAAACTATCAACCAACTACTAGAAACAGAAATCCTCCTCATTTTAAAAGAAATTATTTTTATAATTTTAAAACTTTTAAACTATCTTTCAAGTATTAGAAACAGAGATACTACTTATTTTTTTTAAAAAATATATTTTTATAATATTAAAATATTTAAACTATCTTTCATGTATCATGAACATAGATTTTACTTACATTTTTTAAAAAATAATTTTTTTAATTTATTTTTCAAGTATCAGACATAGAGATTCTACTTACTTTTTTTTAAAAATTATTTTTATAATTTTAAAGCATTTAAACTATCTTTCAAGCAACAGACATAGAGATTCTACTTACTTTTTTAAAAAATTATTTTTATAATTTTAAAGCATTTAAACTATCTTTCAAGTATGAGACACAGGTAGTATACTTACTTTTATAAAAAAAAAAATATTTTTATAATATTAAAACATTTAAACTATCTTTAAAGTATCATACACATAGATTCCACTTAATTTTTTTAATTTTTTTTTAATTCTAAAACATTTAAATTATTTTTCAAGTATGAGACAGAGATTCTACTTACTTTTTTAAAAAAATTATTTTTATAATTTTAAAACATTTAAACTATCTTTCAAGTATCAGAAACAGAGATTCTACTTTCTTTTTTTAAAAAATTATTTTTATAATTTTAAAACATTTAAACTATCTTTCAAGTATCAGACACATATATTCTACTTATTTTTTTTGAAAAAATATTTTTATAATATTAAAACATTTAAACTATCAATCAATTACCAGAAACAGGGATCTACTTATTTTATTAAAAAAATTATTTTTATAATTTTAAAACATTTAAACTATCTTTAAAGTTCCAGAAACTGATATTCTACTTATTTGTTTTAAAAAAATTATTTTTATAATATTAAAACTTTTAAACTATATTTCAAGTATCAGACACAGAGATTCTACTTACTTTTGTAAAAAACTTATTTTTATAATAATAATACATTTAAACTATGAATCAATTACCAGAAACAAAGATTTATTTATTTTTTTTATAATATTAAAACTTTTAAACTATATTTCAAGTATCAGGTACATAGATTCTACTTACTTTTGTTACAAAATTATTTTTATAAATTTAAAATATTTAAACTATCTTTCAAGTATCATAAACAGATATCCTGCTTACTTTTTTAAAAAATTATTTTTATAATTTTAAAATATTTAAACTATCAATCAACTACCAGAAACAGAAATCCTCCTTATTTTTTTTAAAAATTATTTTTATATTTTGAAAACATTAAAACTATTAATCAACTATCAGAAACAGAGATACTACTTCCTTTTTTTAAAAAAATATTTTAATAATTTTAAAACATTTAAACTATCTTTCATATATCAGACATAGAGAGTATACTTACTTTTATAAAAAAAAATTATTTTTATAATATTAAAATATTTAAACTATCTTTCATGTATCAGAAAAAGATATCCTACTTACTTTTTTAAAAAAATTATTTTTTTAATTTTAAAACATTTAAACTATCAACCAACTACTAGAAACAGAAATCCTCCTCATTTTAAAAGAAATTATTTTTATAATTTTAAAACTTTTAAACTGTCTTTCAAGTATTAGAAACAGAGATACTACTTACTTTTTTTAAAAATATATTTTTATAATATTAAAAGATTTAAACTATCCTTCATGTATCATAAACATCTATGTTTATGATACATGAAAGATAGTTTAAATATATTAATATTATAAAAATAATTTTTTTTTAAAAATAAGTATAATCTCTGTGTCTCATACTTGAAAGATAATTTAAATGTTTTAAAATTAAATTTTTTTTTTTAAAAAAAGTAAGTAGAATCTATGTGTATGATACATGAAAAATAGTTTAAATGTTTTAATATTATAAAAATAATTTTTTTAAAAAAATTAAGTAGCTCTATTTCTAATACTTGAAAGATAGTTTAGTAGTTGATTGATAGTTTAAATGTTTTAAAATTATAAAATAATTTTTTTAAAAAAGTAAAGAGGATGTCTGATTCTGATACTTAAAAGATAGTTTAAATGTTTTAAAATTATAAATTTTATTTTTATAAAAAAGTAAGTACAGTCTCTGTTTTTCATACTTGAAAGATAATTTAAATGTTTTAAAATTATTAAAATGATTTTTTTAAAAAAGTAAGTAGTATCTCTATTTCTGATACTTGATTAATAATTTTAATATTTTAAAACTATAAAAATATTTTTTAAAAACAAATATCGAGGATTTCTGTTTCTGATACATAAATGATGGTTTAAATATTTTAATATTATAAAAATAATTTTTTTTAATAAAAGTAAGTATACCCTCTATGTCTGATACTTGAAAGATAGTTTAAATATTTTAAAATTATTAAAATAATTTTTTTAAAAAAGTAATTAGTATCTCTGTTTCTGATAGTTGATTAATAGTTTAAATATTTTAAAATTATAAAAATAATTTTTTAAAAAAAGTAAGTAGAATTTCTGTTTCTAATACTTAAAAGATAGTTTAAATGTTTTAACATTATAAAAATATTTTTTTAAAAAACAATAAGTAGTATATATGTTTCTACTACTTCAAAGATAGTTTAAAAGTTTTAAGATTATAAAAATAATTTTTAAAAAAAATAAGGAGGATTTTTGTTTCTAGTAGTTGATTGATAGTTTAAATGTTTTAAAATTACAAAAATAATTTTTTTAAAAAAAGTAAGCAGGATATATGTTTGTCATACATGAAACATAGTTTAAATGTTTTTATATTATAAAAATAATTTTTTTATAAAAGTAAGTATACTCTCTATGTCTCATACTTGAAAGATAGTTTAAATGTTTTAAAATTATTAAAATAATTTTTTTAAAAAAGTAAGTAGTATCTCTGTTTCTGATAGTTGATTAATAGTTTTAATGTTTTAAAATTATAAAAATAATTTTTTTAAAAAAATAAGGAGAATTTCTGTTTCTAGTAGTTGATTGATAGTTTAAATGTTTTAAAATTATAAAAATATATTTTTAAAAAAATAAGCAGGATATCTGTTTCTGATACTTGAAAGATAGTTTAAATGTTTTAAACTTAAAAAAATAATTTTTTTTAAAAAATAAGTAGAATCTATGTGTCTGATACTTGAAAGATATTTTAAAAGTTTTAATATTATAAAAATAATTTTTTTACAATAGTAAATAGAATCTCCGTGTCTAATACTTGAAAGATATTTTAATTGTTTTAAAATTAAAAAAAAAGTGCTTAAAATCGCAGTTTTTGATACTAGAAAGATAATTTAAATGTTTTAAAATTATTAAACAATTTTTTTTAAAAAAATAAGTAGAATCTCTGTTTCTGATAGTTTATATGTTTTAAAATTATTAAAATAATCTTGTTAAAAAAGTAAGTTGAATCGCTGTTTCTGATACTTGAAAAATAGTTTAAATGTTTTAAAATTATTAAAATAATTGTTTTGAAAAGTAAGGAGTATCTCTGTTTCTGATAGTTGTTTAATAGTTTTAATGTTTTAAAATTATAAATATAATTTTTTAAAAAAATAAGGTGGATTTCTGTTTCTAGTAGTTGATTGATAGTTTAAATGTTTTAAAATTATAAAAATAATTTTTTCAAAAAAGTAAGTAGAATCTCTATTTCTGATACTTGAAAGATAGTTTAAATGTTTTAAAATTATAAATTTTTTTCTTCAAAAAAGTAAGTAAAATCTCTGTTTCTGATACTTGAAAGATAGTTTAAATGTTTTCAAATTATAAAAATATTTTTTTAATAAAATAAGTAGATCCCTGTTTCTGGTAATTGATTGATAGTTTAAATGTTTTAATATTATAAAAATATTTTTAAAAAAAAATTAAGGAGAATCTGTGTCTGATACTTGAAAGATATTTTAAATATTTTAAAATTATACAAATTTTTTTTTAAAAAAGAATAAGTTGAATCACTTTGTCTCATACTTGAAAGATAGTTTAAATATTTTAATATTATAAAAATATTTTTTTTAAAAAAATTAAGTTGAATCT
Source organism: Populus tomentosa (assembly GCA_018804465.1). Taxonomy (NCBI): domain Eukaryota; kingdom Viridiplantae; phylum Streptophyta; class Magnoliopsida; order Malpighiales; family Salicaceae; genus Populus; species Populus tomentosa. The sequence continues at coordinate 5,350 of JAAWWB010001312.1, forward strand.
CTGTTTCTAATACTTGAAAGATAGTTTAAAAGTTTTAAAATTATAAAAATAATTTTTTTAAAAAATAAGAAGGATTTATGTTTCTAGTAGTTGTTTGATAGTTTAAATATTTTAAAAGTATAAAAATATTTTTTTAAAAAAGTATGCAGGATATCTGTTTCTGATACTTGAAAGATAATTTAAATGTTTTAACATTATAAAATTTTTTTTTTTTAAAAAAGTAAGTAGGATATCTGTTTCTAATACTTCAAAGATAGTTTAAAAGTTTTAAAATTATAAAAATATTTTTTTAAAAAAAATAAGGAGGATTTCTGTTTCTGGTCGTTGGTTGATAGTTTAAATGTTTTAAAATTACAAAAATAATTTTTTTAAAAAAGTAAGCAGGATATCTGTTTCTCATACATGAAAGATAGTTTAAATGTTTTAATATTATAAAAATAATTTTTTTTAAAAAGTAAGTAGTATCTCTGTTTCTGATAGTTGATTAATAGTTTTAATGTTTTAAAATTATAAAAATAATTTTTTTAAAAAAATAAGGAGAATTTCTGTTTCTAGTAGTTGATTGATAGTTTAAATGTTTTAAAATTATAAAAATATATTTTTAAAAAAATAAGCAGGATATCTGTTTCTGATACTTGAAAGATAGTTTAAATGTTTTAAACTTAAAAAAATAATTTTTTTTAAAAAATAAGTAGAATCTATGTGTCTGATACTTGAAAGATATTTTAAAAGTTTTAATATTATAAAAATAATTTTTTTACAATAGTAAATAGAATCTCCGTGTCTAATACTTGAAAGATATTTTAATTGTTTTAAAATTAAAAAAAAAGTGCTTAAAATCGCAGTTTTTGATACTAGAAAGATAATTTAAATGTTTTAAAATTATTAAACAATTTTTTTTAAAAAAATAAGTAGAATCTCTGTTTCTGATAGTTTATATGTTTTAAAATTATTAAAATAATCTTGTTAAAAAAGTAAGTTGAATCGCTGTTTCTGATACTTGAAAAATAGTTTAAATGTTTTAAAATTATTAAAATAATTGTTTTGAAAAGTAAGGAGTATCTCTGTTTCTGATAGTTGTTTAATAGTTTTAATGTTTTAAAATTATAAATATAATTTTAAAAAAAAATAAGGTGGATTTCTATTTCTAGTAGTTGATTGATAGTTTAAATGTTTTAAAATTATAAAAATAATTTTTTCAAAAAAGTAAGTAGAATCTCTATTTTTGATACTTGAAAGATAGTTTAAATGTTTTAAAATTATAAATTTTTTTTTTCAAAAAAGTAAGTAAAATCTCTGTTTCTGATACTTGAAAGATAGTTTAAATGTTTTCAAATTATAAAAATATTTTTTTAATAAAATAAGTAGATCCCTGTTTCTGGTAATTGATTGATAGTTTAAATGTTTTAATATTATAAAAATATTTTTAAAAAAAAATTAAGGAGAATCTGTGTCTGATACTTGAAAGATATTTTAAATATTTTAAAATTATACAAATTTTTTTTTAAAAAAGAATAAGTTGAATCACTTTGTCTCATACTTGAAAGATAGTTTAAATATTTTAATATTATAAAAATATTTTTTTTAAAAAAATTAAGTTGAATCTCTGTTTCTAATACTTGAAAGATAGTTTAAAAGTTTTAAAATTATAAAAATAATTTTTTTAAAAAATAAGAAGGATTTATGTTTCTAGTAGTTGTTTGATAGTTTAAATATTTTAAAAGTATAAAAATATTTTTTTAAAAAAGTATGCAGGATATCTGTTTCTGATACTTGAAAGATAATTTAAATGTTTTAACATTATAAATTTTTTTTTTTTTAAAAAAGTAAGTAGGATATCTGTTTCTAATACTTCAAAGATAGTTTAAAAGTTTTAAAATTATAAAAATATTTTTTTAAAAAAAATAAGGAGGATTTCTGTTTCTGGTCGTTGGTTGATAGTTTAAATGTTTTAAAATTACAAAAATAATTTTTTTAAAAAAGTAAGCAGGATATCTGTTTCTCATACATGAAAGATAGTTTAAATGTTTTAATATTATAAAAATAATTTTTTTATAAAAGTAAATATACTCTCTATATCTGATACTTCAAAGATAGTTTAAATATTTTAAAATTATTAAAATAATTATTTTGAAAAAGTAAGTAGTATCTTTGTTTCTGATAGTTGTTTAATAGTTTTAATGTTTTTAAAAAACTAAGGAGGATTTCTGTTTCTAGTAGTTGATTGATAGTTTAAATGTTTTAAAATTATATAAATAATTTTTTAAAAAAATAAGCAGGATATCTATTTCTGATACTTGAATGATAGTTTAAATGTTTTAAAATTATAAAAATAATTTTTTTAAAAAAGTAAGTAGAATCTCTATTTCTGATACTTGAAAGATAGTTTAAATGTTTTAAAATTATTAAAATAATGTTTTCAAAAAAGTAAGTAGAATCTTTGTTTCTGATACTTGAAAGATAGTTTAAATGTTTAAAATTTATTAAAATATTTTTTTTAAAAAAAAAGTAAGTAGTATCTCTGTTTCTGATACTTGATTAATAGTTTTAATATTTTCAAATTATGAAAATAATTTTGTAAAAAAAATATGGAGGATTTCTGTTTCTGATACATGAAAGATAGTTTAAATGTTTTAATATTATAAAAATAATTTTTTTTTTATAAAAGTAAGTATACCCTTTATATCTGATACTTGAAAGATAGTTTAAATGTTTTAAAATTATTAAAATATTTTTTTTTAAAAAGTAAGTAGTATCTCTGTTTCTGATAGTTGATTAATAGTTTAAATGTTTTAAAATTATAAAAATAATTTTTTAAAAAAAATAATTAGGATTTCTGTTTCTAATACTTGAAAGATAGTTTAAATATTTTAACATTATAAAAATATTTTTTTAAAAAAATAAGTAGGATATATGTTTCTAATACTTCAAAGATAGTTTAAATGTTTTAAAATTATTGAAATAATTTTTTTAAAAAAAGTTTGAGTATTTTTATTTCTTGTAGTTGATTAATCGTTTAAATGTTTTAAAATTGTAAAAATAATTTTTTTAAAAAAGTAAGCATGATATGTGTTTCTAATACTTTAAAGATAGTTTAAATATTTTAAAATTATAAAAATAATTTTTTTAAAAAAGTAAGTAGAATCTCTATTTCTGATACCTGAAAAATATTTAAAATGTTTTAAAATTATAAAATTATTTTTTTTAAAAATAATTAAATCTTTGTTTTTGGTAATTGATTGATTTGTTTAAATGTTTTAAAATTTATAAAAATAATTTTTTAAATAAAGTAAGTAGAATCTATGTTTCTGATACTTGAAATATAGTTTAAATGTTTTAAAATTATAAAAATAATTTTTTAAAAAAAAGTAAGTAGAATCTCTATTTCTGATACTTGAAAGATATTTTAAAAGTTTAAAATTATAAAAATATTTTTTTTAAAAAAATAGGAGGATCTCTGTTTCTGTTAGTTGCTTGGTAATTTTAATGTTTTAAAATTATAAAAATAATTTTTTTAAAAAAGTATGCGGGATATCTGTTTATGATACTTGAAAGATAATTTAAATGTTTTAACATTATAAAAATATATTTTTTTTAAAAGTAAGTAGGATATCTGTTTGTAGTGCTTCAAAGATAGTTTTAAAGTTTTAAAATTATAAAAATAATTTTTTAAAAAAAATAAGGAGGATTTTTGTTTCTGGTCATTGGTTGATAGTTTAAATGTTTTAAAATTACAAAAATAATTTTTTTAAAAAAGTAAGCAGGATATCTGTTTCTCATACATGAAAGATAATTTAAATGTTTTAATATTATAAAAATAATTTTTTTATAAAAGTAAATATACTCTCTATATCTGATACTTCAAAGATAGTTTAAATATTTTAAAATTATTAAAATAATTGTTTTGAAAAAGTAAATAGTATCTTTGTTTCTGATAGTTTAATAGTTTTAATGTTTATAAAAAAATAAGGAGGATTTCTGTTTCTAGTAGTTGATTGATAGTTTAAATGTTTTAAAATTATATAAATAATTTTTTTAAAAAAGTAAGCAGGATATCTGTTTCTGATACTTGAATGATAGTTTAAATGTTTTAAAATTATAAAAATAATTTTTTAAAAAAAGTAAGTAGAATCTCTATTTCTGATACTTGAAAGATTGTTTAAATGTTTTAAAATTATTAAAATAATTTTTTCAAAAAAGTAAGTAGAATCTTTGTTTCTGATACTTGAAAGATAGTTTAAATGTTTTAAAATTATAAAAATATTTTTTTTTATAAAATAAGTAGATCCCTGTTTCTGATACTTGAAAGATAGTTTAAATGTTTAAAATTTATTAATTTTTTTTTTAAAAAGTAAGTAGTATCTGTCATAACCCAATTCTGGGTTATTCCCCAAAAATCAATTTCTTTTTTCAAAATAAAAATCAAAAAATAAAATAAAGGCTGGCAATGTGGAGAAAGCAAATCGAGCAATCAAGCTGCAATTTTCGGAGGAATTTCAAGGCCTAATTGTACCCCATTATGCCCAAGAATAGAAAAAAAGCAAATTCGAAGGTCAAATTAAATGATTATTGGACGAATTTGCATAAAAATTAAGTCCAATGACATAATTAAATTTTTAATGGGCCAATTTGATTTAATCATGGGCCAAATTAAATTTTAATTATGTTTAAGAATTAATTTAGGTCTAATTGAAGGATTTAATTAAGTGCAAGGACTTAATTATACTTTAAGTAGGCCAAATTAATTTTATTTGGGGCTTAATTGGTGAAAAATTAAGTTTGGGAGCCTAATTTAGGCTTAATTAAGAAGATTGGAATTTTAAGAGACCAAATTTAATTTTTACCAAGTGAATTGATTGAATTTTGGGGCCAAAATTGCATTAAATCAAAGGTTTAGGGTCAATTAGGGGTTCCATTGAACTAATTTGAAAGAACATGGACTAAATTGAAAAAAAAAAAAAAAAAAAAAAAAAACGGGTTACTGTTCATCATCTTCCCCGTGAAGCTGCCCGAGTGGCAGACTTCCAGGCGCATTTTCTACCTCGTTTGTTCCCCAAATCCGACAAAGCATGCACCAACATGTCCACCTGAAACCCCTTTATCTTGTAGAGTGGTCCAGTCGGGTCAACAAACTTGGAAACAGCTCCGTTTATTGGCCCAAAGTGGCACCCTCGGGCAGTCTACAGTCTTGGATTGCCAAATTTTGCAGTTCGAGGTGCACACTTTGAGCCAACGGTTGAGATGCTTTCCCACTGAATCAAGGGCTGAAATTTTTCCCCAACATAGACAAGATTGCCCTCTTCCACTGCCTATAAATAGAGTCGGAATTGATGGCCTGAGGGAGGAGAAAATCGGGTCCAAAGTAAGCCAAAAAACCAGCCTTCCTCCCTCTTTCTGCTGCAGATTTTCTTCTTTTCTTCCTCTTCCAGCTGCAACCGTTCCAGCCACCAAACAGAGCCACCAACAGCTCCTCCACCACTAGCTCCACCACAAGTAGCTATCCTCCCTGCCAGCCATCGCCGCCACGCCAGGTGGTCCGCTCCCCTTCCCCTTCTTCTTCGCCTTCTCTGCTGAGTGAACAGTGAACTGTTCACGCATGAACAGTAGACATGAATTATAATTCATGTCTACTATTCATGCAGTATACTATATCCTTTTTTTTTTTAAAAAATAATAATTTCAAAAAATATTCAAAAAAATCATATAAAAAAATTGTGGTTTCTTAAATATTTTTTCCACCAAGTTTTGCTTAATATTGGGTTGTATACTTACATTGTAAGATACAAGTCCGGTATTAAAATACCCGGTTTTTTCGAAATATTTTAAAAAAAATTCAAAAAGAAAAAAAATATTTTATCGCATACGGCCTAGTCCTAAAAAATTTCCAAGCATGTTTTTTTTTAAAAAAAATTGCATCTTTCTCACGTTTTGAAAATCCAAAAAGAAATGGATATCATAACTAGTTTATGATTATCCATTAGGGTTTGGCCAAAATATCAAAAACCTTTTTCCAATATTTTTTTTCTAGGATCTAGATGTAGACTTTAATATTTGAAAGGTGTAAAATTACATGATAAAGTACACCCTCAAGTATTAAAGATACAAGGTGTAAATAAAGGTCATTCAGACTTTAGAACGGTTAGAATTTAACCCAATAAGGTAGAGACTCTTTCATGTAGAGAGATCTGCCTTGAACCTTAGAAAAGACCAACCTGACTTAGAAAAAAACAATTAAACAACAATGCAGCTTACCTTAGGTAGGGTGCACTGGGGGTGATACGTCTTCCCCTTGCACAACTAGTCCCTTACTCAGACTCTCGCAGACCATAGGTTCCTAGTGACCATAATACTAGGTGGCGACTCCAATGAACCAAGCAAACACAAACACATAATAAAAAGATCGCCAGCGGACGCCGCGCGGATTTTGACATGCGACAGAATGGCGACTCCACTGGGGAAAACCATGTCTGGTCGGACTAAGCATTGATTGTTTGATTGTTTTCCTTTTGTTGGTCTTTAATTTTAGCTCGCATTTTTACTGCTTTAGCATGCATTTTAATTTTGCGAATAAACCCAATTCTAGGTTAGGTGGGGAGTAGCGGTCTGCCTCATGACTTTCAGTCGGGGTTCAGATTCGTGAAACATCCAACTATGAGCTGAGTGTTTCCTTGGTAATGGCGGTCACACTGTGGCCCAACCATTCCTTGTAAACCCCTACAATGCCTTCACGTGAGGTGGTCACTGGGCAGTTCATAGACCTTTTCGAAACCAGGTAGAAAACCTACCCATCATGTAATGACCTAGAACCTTTTTTTAGAGCATGATCTCCCTACATATTCATTCTGCATGGGTTAATACCCAATGTGCATACATTTGCATCTACACATATACATCCATCCATTGTAAATAACATACACACTTGCATCAGGTTGAAATATAGGTCCCCAAAGAGCCTACAACACTCGACTCCGAGCAAGAAACATGGAAGGTGAAGAGCGTGCTCACCATAATGCCCATTTCCAAGAAGAGTCTCATCTCACTAGCTTACTCGAGCATATACTGAGAAATGCCTCTGGTGAAGGTCCTTCCAATCGGCCAGCTATTTTTGGTCAGCCCCAACAAAAACTCAACCCGAAGAAATTGGGGGCCAACATGATCAAGAGCCTTAACACAATCTGAAGGGGAATTGCACCATCGTTGCAGAATGGAGCTTGTTCTTGTTCTGCCCAAAAAAAAAAATAATAATAACCTTTGCTCGATCATGCCTGAAAAAAAAAACTTCTTGATTTTTTCAACCTATTCCAGTTTTTGTCGGTAATTTGGCTCAAAATTCCACAAGACCTTCCCTGTTAATAAGATCATGGGTTTTCCAGTGTTCATGACGTGTCTTCATTTTTTTTTTGTCTTTTCATGCACCAATGTTGAACATAACCTCTAAACATGAAACCATCGCGCCCAAAATCTTGTGGTGCGTTTCCCCTTTTCTTCGCAAAACAAAACATGACCCATGTTTTCATAAGGATTTTTGGGAATTCAAAGTTTAGTACAAAAACAGAAATCATGTTGATGTTTGTCCGAATCAAACGAGTTCTGGAAATTCAGGTGATTCCTTAGAAAGGTAACCATACACCTAGAAAACAAAAACAACAACAACATGAAGTGACTCTAAAGCTGAGTTTTGATTGCATGAATAATGAGAAATCACTTTGCATACTCGCATGAAAGCAAGGCTTACCGATCCTAAATGCATGCATTTGAGATGAAGAAAGGCCATCTTTGATAATCCTTTCACAAGGCTGAAATATATCATTTGCAGTCCCCTTTTGAGCCTAATAAATTTTTCTTGAAAAATAACCTTGGTTAGGATCACACCCTACATTGGGGGGCAAGTGCTAAAAAATCCATAATGATTGAAAGTGCCCAAATAACTCTTGGGGGTATGAAAAAGTCTTTAACGATGAAAGTGCCCAAACAATACTGGGGGTTATAAAAGAAAATTCTCAATCATCAAAGGTGTCCATACAAAGCTAGGGGGCTTGAAGAAAAATCTAAAGGATCAAAAAATTTTGAGAAAAAAACAAGGCCAATGCAATGATGCTCAAAATCAAATGAAGAAAACAAAAACAAAGAGAAAGAGCCACAGCCCAACACTGGGGGGCACCGTGGACCATTTTACAAATCAATTCCAAGGTCCAGAAATGTATGAACAAAAGAGTTTGGGATATAAGCACTTGTGATCCTTAGTCTTAAAATCCCTTAAACACCTTTTGAGCCTACAAATATCATTTTCTTCACAGCCAAAAGCCCAAGCCTACATTACGTGCCTAATTAAGCCCTTTCTGATCAAAGGCAAGCAATCTGGATCGGTAGGCAGTGCTTTCTCTTGCGAAACAAATTCATTATTCATGCAAATAAAATGAATGCTTTGAAAATGGTTCTCAATAACCCTCAAATTGAAATTTAAACTTTTTGTGACCAAATAGATGTCACTTCGTGTTCTTCACACTTTCACCAACGGTTCTCAATAACCCTCAAATTGAAATTTAAACCTTTTGTGACCAACCAGATGTCACTTCGTGTTCTTCATACTTTCACCAACGGTTCTCAATAACCCTCAAATTGAAATTTAAACCTTTTGTGACCAACCAGATGTCACTTCATGTTTCTTCACATTTTCACCAGCGGTTCTCAATAACCCTCAAATTGAAAATTTCAACTTTTTATGACCAACCAGATGTCACTTCATCTTTAAACCAAAAGCAAAAAGTTTTCATCACTTCTGAAAACCTCTCCATAGGAATCACTTGAATTTCTTCAAAATGAGTTCGCTTTGAATCGATGTCAAAATGATTTCTGTGTTTGGAATAGCTTTGAAATTCCAAAAATTCTGCATGAAAACAACTCCTTGTCAAACCTCCCTCCACATAGCCTCATCCCCAAACCCGAATTGAATACTTGGGGGCAATCAAAAACATCTGGTAGGGTTGGCTCCATGATTCCCTGTTTGAGAAACTATGGGGCAAAATTGGCAACCCTTGAGATAAAAGGGATGGAGAACAAAGAATTATGATAATATCAAGTCCTTCCAAGTGGTCAAGATCACAAGATATGACTCGAGTAAGCAAGAGCGAAAAGAGCCATCAAAGCTTACTATCAGAGACTCAAACTTCTAAGAAAAGGAGAACTCCATGAAGAAAAGGGGACCTATATTTCTCAAGTAAGTATACATGTATATTGATCATGATGCATTTCTTTCATCTTCGACAGATCAGTGTCTCACCATTGCCTCCCTTTTTAGTGCGCCTTCGAGCCTTAACCACTTTAGGTAGTGTGTTTTCTAACCCTACCTCTTTTTTTAGTGTGCCTTCGAGCCCTAACCCTCTTAGGTAGTGTGTTTTCCAACCCTACCTCCTTTTGAGAGCTCATTGAAGCAGTCACCCTTTAGGTAGTGTGTTTTCTAACCCTACCTCTCTTTTTAGTGCGCCTTCGAGCCTTAACCCTTTAGGTAGTGCGTTTTCCAACCCTGCCTCTTTTTTTAGCGCGCCTTCGAGCTAACAACCCTTTTAGGTAGTGTTTTTTCTAACCCTACCTCTCCCTTCTAAATGTGCCTTAGGGCCATTAACCCCTTAGGTAGTGCGTTTTCCAACCCTATCCCTTCTTAAGTGCGCCTCAGAGCCTTCGACCATCTTAGGTAGTGTGTTTTCCAACCCTACCTCTTTTTGAGAGCTCCTTTGAGCCCTCACCCCTTGGGTAATGTGTTTTCTAACCATACCTTCTTTTGAGTGCGCTTTAGAGCCTTCGACCTATTAGGTAGTGCGTTTTCTAACCCTGCCTCTTTTTAAGTGCGCCTTAGGGCCATCAACCCCTTAGGTAGTGTGTTTTCTGACCCTACCTCTCTTTTGAATGCGCTTTAGAGCCCCCAACCATTTTAGGTAGTGTGTTTTCTGACCCTACCTCCCCTTTTGAGTGCGCCTTAGAGCCTTCAACCACTTTAGATAGTGTGTTTTCGAACCCTACCTCCTTTCAAGTGCGCCTTAGAGCCATCAACCATCTTAGGTGTGTGTGTTTTCTAACCCTGCCTCTTTTTCAGTGCGCCTTAGGGCCATCAACCACCTTAGGTAGTGCGTTTTCTAACCATACCTCCTTTTGAGTAAGCTTTAGAGCCCTCACCACTTTAGGTAGTGTGTTTTCCAACCTTACCTCCTTTCGAGTGCACCTTTGAGCCCTCACCACTTTAGGTAGTGCGTTTTCAAACCTTACCTCCTTTAGAGTGCGCCTTGGAGCACTCACCTCTTAGATAGTGTGTTTTTCTAACCCTACCTCCTTTCGAGTGCACTCTTCAGCCCTCGTTCCCCATCGAATCCTATCATGTCGTCCCTTTCAGACATTTTGCCTTTTCGCCCGGGCAGGTCACCAATTATAATCAGACCTCTTTCAAAACTCTTTTCATCTTCCATTTGGGCCGGTTGCCCATAACAATGAAACCATTTTGAGAAGTCCTTGCATTTCTCCCCGCCTTCAAAATTCTTCCATTTGGGCCGGTTGCCCATAACAATAAAACTATTTTGAGAAATCCTTGCATTTCTCCCCACTTTCAAACTTTTTCACTTGGGCCGGTTGCCCATAACAATAAAACCATTTTGAGAAATCTTTGCATTTCTCACCATCTCCAAAAATTTTCACCATCTTGAGAAATCTTCGCATTTCTCTACCACTTTGAAAAATCTTTGCATTTTTTATCACTTTCCACCTGGGCAGGTCGCCCATTACAACAAGACCACTTTGAGAAATCTTTGCATTTCTCACCTCTTTGAGAAATCTTTGTATTTTTCATCACTTTTTCACCTGGGCAGGTCGCCCATTACAATAAGACCACTTTGAAAAATCTTTGCATCTTTCACCACCTTGAGAAATCTTCGCATTTCTCATCACTTTGAAAAATCTCTGTATTTTTCACCTCTTTGAAAAAATCTTTGTATTTTTCAAAACCTTTTATCTGGGCCGGTTGCCCATTACAACAAAACCACTTTGAAAAATCTTTGCATTTTTCACCACCTTGAAAACTCTTTTCGTTTTCTATCTTGGGCTGGTTGCCCATTACAACAAAACCACTTTAAAAAATCTTTGTATTTTTCACCACTTTGAGAAATCTTCGCATTTCTCACCACTTTGAAAAATCTTTGCATTTTTCATCATTTTGAGAAATCTTTGCATTTCTCACCACCTTGAAAACTCCTTTTGTTTTCCATCTTGGGCCGGTTGCCCATTACAACAAAACCACTTTGAAAAATCATTGTATTTTTCACCTCTTTGAAAAATCTTTGTATTTTTCACTACTTTGAAACATCTTCGTATTTTTCTCCTGGGTAGGTCACCCATTACAATGAGACCACCACTTTGAAAAAACATCGTATTTTTCATCTCTGTAAAAAACTCTTTGCGTTTTTCACCTGGGTAGGTCACCCATTACAATGAGACCACCTCAAAAATTTTCTTCGCTGGGTAGGTCACCCATCAATTCGACCATTTCAAAATTTTTGAATTTTCAAAAAAAAAAAAAAAAAACTCTTTGCGTTTTCACCTGGGCAGGTCGCCCATTACAACAAGACCACCCCCAAAAACCTTTTTTTCCATTTTCTTTGGGTAGGTCACCCATGACAATTCGACCACTTCAAAATCTCTGAATTTTCTTCCAGTTTTACTCTGAGTGCGCTTTGTAGCCTTCAAAAGGAGTCGTCTTCTTTACAACGCTTACTCTAAAGTCTCTTACGAGACTTTCTATCGTAAGCATTGTAAAGAGGGGGGCAACTGTCATAACCCAATTCTGGGTTATTCCCCAAAAATCAATTTCTTTTTTCAAAATAAAAATCAAAAAATAAAATAAAGGCTGGCAATGTGGAGAAAGCAAATCGAGCAATCAAGCTGCAATTTTCGGAGGAATTTCAAGGCCTAATTGTACCCCATTATGCCCAAGAATAGAAAAAAAAGCAAATTCGAAGGTCAAATTAAATGATTATTGGACGAATTTGCATAAAAATTAAGTCCAATGACATAATTAAATTTTTAATGGGCCAATTTGATTTAATCATGGGCCAAATTAAATTTTAATTATGTTTAAGAATTAATTTAGGTCTAATTGAAGGATTTAATTAAGTGCAAGGACTTAATTATACTTTAAGTAGGCCAAATTAATTTTATTTGGGGCTTAATTGGTGAAAAATTAAGTTTGGGAGCCTAATTTAGGCTTAATTAAGAAGATTGGAATTTTAAGAGACCAAATTTAATTTTTACCAAGTGAATTGATTGAATTTTGGGGCCAAAATTGCATTAAATCAAAGGTTTAGGGTCAATTAGGGGTTCCATTGAACTAATTTGAAAGAACATGGACTAAATTGAAAAAAAAAAAAAAAAAAAAACGGGTTACTGTTCATCATCTTCCCCGTGAAGCTGCCCGAGTGGCAGACTTCCAGGCGCATTTTCTACCTCGTTTGTTCCCCAAATCCGACAAAGCATGCACCAACATGTCCACCTGAAACCCCTTTATCTTGTAGAGTGGTCCAGTCGGGTCAACAAACTTGGAAACAGCTCCGTTTATTGGCCCAAAGTGGCACCCTCGGGCAGTCTGCAGCCTTGGATTGCCAAATTTTGCAGTTCGAGGTGCACACTTTGAGCCAACGGTTGAGATGCTTTCCCACTGAATCAAGGGCTGAAATTTTTCCCCAACATAGACAAGATTGCCCTCTTCCACTGCCTATAAATAGAGTCGGAATTGATGGCCTGAGGGAGGAGAAAATCGGGTCCAAAGTAAGCCAAAAAACCAGCCTTCCTCCCTCTTTCTGCTGCAGATTTTCTTCTTTTCTTCCTCTTCCAGCTGCAACCGTTCCAGCCACCAAACAGAGCCACCAACAGCTCCTCCACCACTAGCTCCACCACAAGTAGCTATCCTCCCTGCCAGCCATCGCCGCCACGCCAGGTGGTCCGCTCCCCTTCCCCTTCTTCTTCGCCTTCTCTGCTGAGTGAACAGTGAACTGTTCACGCATGAACAGTAGACGTGAATTATAATTCATGTCTACTATTCATGCAGTATACTATATCCTTTTTTTTTAAAAAAAAATAATAATTTCAAAAAATATTCAAAAAAATCATATAAAAAAATTGTGGTTTCTTAAATATTTTTTCCACCAAGTTTTGCTTAATATTGGGTTGTATACTTACATTGTAAGATACAAGTCCGGTATTAAAATACCCGGTTTTTTCGAAATATTTTAAAAAAAATTCAAAAAGAAAAAAAATATTTTATCGCATACGGCCTAGTCCTAAAAAATTTCCAAGCATGTTTTTTTAAAAAAAAATTGCATCTTTCTCACGTTTTGAAAATCCAAAAAGAAATGGATATCATAACTAGTTTATGATTATCCATTAGGGTTTGGCCAAAATATCAAAAACCTTTTTCCAATATTTTTTTTCTAGGATCTAGATGTAGACTTTAATATTTGAAAGGTGTAAAATTACATGATAAAGTACACCCTCAAGTATTAAAGATACAAGGTGTAAATAAAGGTCATTCAGACTTTAGAACGGTTAGGATTTAACCCAATAAGGTAGAGACTCTTTCATGTAGAGAGATCTGCCTTGAACCTTAGAAAAGACCAACCTGACTTAGAAAAAAACAATTAAACAACAATGCAGCTTACCTTAGGTAGGGTGCACTGGGGGTGATACGTCTTCCCCTTACACAACTAGTCCCTTACTCAGACTCTCGCAGACCATAGGTTCCTAGTGACCATAATACTAGGTGGCGACTCCAATGAACCAAGCAAACACAAACACATAATAAAAAGATCGCCAGCGGACGCCGCGCGGATTTTGACATGCGACAGTATCTATGTTTAAAATTAAAAAAAATAATTTTTTTTAAAAAGTAAGTAGAATCTCTGTTTCTCATACTTGAAAGATTTTTAAATGTTTTAAAATTATAAGAATAATTAGAATCTATGTGTCTAATACTTGAAAGATATTTCAAATGTTTTAATGTTATAAAAATAATTTTTTTACCAAAGTAAGTAGAATCTCGGTGTTTGATAATTGAAAGATAGTTTAAATGTTTTAAAATTAAAAAAATAGTTTTTTTTATTTTAAAAAAGTAAGTAGAATCTCCGTTTCTAATACTTGAAAGATATTTTAAATGTTTTAAAATTTTAAAAATATTTTTTTAAAAAAAATAAATAAATCTTTGTTTCTGGTAATTGATTCATAGTTTAAATGTATTATTATTATAAAAATAAGTTTTTTACAAAAGTAAGTAGAATCTCTGTGTCTGATACTTGAAAGGTAGTTTAAATGTTTTAAAATTATAAAAACATTTTTTTAAAAAAAATAAGTAGATCTCTGTTTCTGATAATTTATTCATAGTTTAAATTTTTTAAAATTATATAAATAATTTTTTTTAATAAGGAAGTAAAATCTATGTGTCTCATACTTGAAAGATAGTTTAAATGTTTTAATACTAAAAAATTAAATTTTTTTTTAAAAAGTAAGTAGAATCTCTGTTACTGATATTTGAAAGATAATTTAAATGTTTTAATGTTATTAAAATAATTTTTTTAAAAAGAAAAGTAGAATTTCTGTTTCTGGTAATTGATTGATAGTTTAAATATTTTAAAATTATAAAAATAATTTTTTTTAAAAGTAAGTAGAATCTATGTGTCTGATACTTGAAAGATAGTTTAAATGTTTTAAAATTATAAAAATATATATTTTTTTTAAAGTTAGACGATCTTTGTTTCTGGTAGTTGATTGATAGTTTAAATGTTTTAAAATTATAAAAATAATTTTTTTAAAAAAGTTTGTAGAATATTTATTTCTGCTACTTGAAAGATGATTTAAATATTTTAAAATTATAAAAATAATTTTTTTAAAAAAAGTAAGTAGAATCTCTGTTTATGATACTTTAAGGATAGTTTAAATGTTTTAAAAATTATAAAATAATTTTTTTAAAAAAAGTAAGTAGGATATCTATTTCTGATACTTGGAAGACAGTTTCAATGTTTTAAAATTATTAGAATATTTTTAAAAAAAATGAGTTGAATCTCTGTTTCTAATACTTGAATGATAGTTTAAATGTTTCAAAAATATTAAAATAATTTTTTTAAAAAAAGAGGTTGGATTTATGTTTCTGGTAGTTGATTGATTATTTAAATGTTTTAAAAATAATTTTTTTTTTAAAAAGGAGGATCTCTGTTTTTGGTAGTTGAAAGAATTTAGTTTAAAAGTTTTAAAATTATGAAAATAAATTTTTTGAAAATGTAAGTAGAATCTCTTTTTCTAAAACTTGAAAGATAATTTAAATGTTTTAAAATTACAAAAATATTTTTTTAAAAAAAATAAGTAGATCTCTGTTTCTCGTAATTGATCGATAGTTTAAATATTTTAAAATTATAAAAATAATTTTTTTAAAAAAGTAAGTAGAATCTATGTGTCTGATACTTGAAAGATATTTTAAATGTTTTAATATTATAAAAATAATTTTTTTTATAAAAGTAAGTAAAATCTCTGTTTCTGATACTTGAAAGATATTTAAAATTTTTTAAAATTATTAAAATATTTTTTTTCAAAAAGTAGGAGGATCTCTGTTTCTGTTAGTTGATTGACAATTTTAATGGTTTAAAATTATAAAAATATATTTTTTTTAAAAAGTAGGAGGATCTCTGTTTCTCGTTGTTGATTGATAGTTTAAATTTTTTAAAATTAATAAAATAATTTTTAAAAAAAGTAAGTAGAATCTATATGTCTGATACTTGAAAGATAGTTTAAATGTTTTCAAATTATTAAAATAATTTTTTAAAAAAGTAAGTAGAATTTCTGTTTGTGATACTTGAAAGATATTTTAAATGTTTTAAAATTATAAAAATAATTTTTTTGAAAAAAGTAGGAGGATCTCTGTTTTTCGTAGTTGATTGATAGTTTATGTTTTAAAATTATAAAAATAATTTTTTTTGAAAAAGTAAGTAGAATCTCTGTATCTGATACTTGAAAGATAGTTTAAATGTTTTTAAATTGTTAAAATATTTTTTTTACAAAAGTAAGTTGAATCTCTGTTTCTGATACTTGAATGATAGTTTAAATATTTTAAAAATATTAAAATAATTTTTTTAAAAAAGGAGGTTGGATTTTTGTTTCTGGTAGTTGATTAATAGTTTAAATGTTTTAAAACTATAAAAACAATTTTTTAAAAAATGTCAGTAGAATCTCTGTTTCTGATACTTGAAAGATAGTTTAAATGTTTTAAAATTATTAAAATATTTTTTTTGAAAAAATAAGTTGAATCTCTGTTGTTAATACTTGAATAATGGTTTAATTGTTTTAAAATATTAAAATAAGTTTTTTGAAAAAGGAGTTTGGACTTCTATTCCTGGTAGTTGATTGATAGTTTAAATGTTTTGAAATTACAAAAGTAATTTTTTTTTTTAAAAAAAAGTAGGAGGATGTCTGTTTCTGGTCGTTGCTTGATAGTTTAAAAGTTTTAAAATTATTAAAATAATTTTTTAAAAAAAGTTAAGTAGAATCTCTTTTTCTAATACTTGAAAAATAGTTTAAATGTTTTCAAATTATTAAAATATTTTTTTAAAAAAATAAGTAGAATCTCTGTTTGTGATACTTGAAAGATATTTTAAAAGTTTTAAAATTATAAAAATAATTTTTTAAAAAAAATAAGTAGATCACTATTTTTAATAATTGATTGATAGTTTAAATCTTTTAAAAATATAAAAATAATTTTTTAAAAAAAGTAAGTAGAATCTATGTGTTTGATACTTGAAAGATATTTTAAATGTTTTAATTTTATAAATTTTTTTTTTAATTGATTGATACTTGAAAGATATTTTAAATGTTTTAAAATTATTAAAATAAATTTTTTAAAAAAGTTGGAGGATCTTTGTTTCTGTTAGTTGATTTATAATTTTAATGTTTTAAAATTATAAAAATATATATTTTTTAAAAAAGTAGAAGGATCTCTGTTTCTCATAGTTGATTGATAGTTTAAATGTTTTAAAATTATAAAAATATTTTTTTAAAAAAAGTAAGTAGAATCTCTGTTTCCGATACTTGAAAGATAGTTTAAATGTTTTTAAATTTTTAAAATATTTTTTTAAAAAAGTAAATTGAATCTCTATTTCTGATACTTGAATGATAGTTTAAATGTTTCAAAAATATTAAAATAATTTTTTTAAAAAAGAAGGTTGAATTTTTGTTTCTGGTAGTTGATGGATAGTTTAAATGTTTTAAAATTATAAAAGCAATTTTTTTGAAAAGGTCAGTAGAATCTCTGTTTCTGATACTTGAAAAATAGTTTAAATGTTTTAAAATTATTTAAATATTTTTTTAAAAAAGTAAGTTGAATCTCTGTTTCTGATACTTGAATGATAGTTTAAATGTTTTAAAATTATAAAAGCAATTTTTTTGAAAAGGTTAGTAGAATCTCTATTTCTGATACTTGGAAGATAGTTTAAATGTTTTAAAATTATTAAAATATTTTTTTTAAAAAAGTAAGTTGAATCTCTATTTCTGATACTTGAATGATAGTTTAAATGTTTCAAAAATATTAAAATAATTTTTTTAAAAAAGGAGGTTGGATTTGTGTTTCTGGTAGTTGATTGATAGTTCAAATGTTTTAAAATTATAAAAATAATTTTTTTTAAAAAAAGTAGGAGGATCTCTGTTTCTAGTAGTTGAAAGATAGTTTAAAAGTTTTAAAACTATAAAAATATTTTTTTTGAAAATGTAAGTAGAATCTTTTTTTCTGAAACTTGAAAGATAGTTTAAATATTTTAAAATTATAAAAATAATTTTTTTAAAAAAGTAAGTAGAATCTCTGTTTCTGATACTTGAAAGATATTTTAAATGTTTTAATATTATAAAAATAATTTTTTTATAAAAGTAGGAGGATCTCTGTTTCTAATGCTTGAAAGATATTTTAAATGTTTTAAAATTATTAAAATATTTTTTTAAAAAAAGTAGGAGGATCTCTGTTTCTGTTAGTTGATTGACAATTTTAATGTTTTAAAATTATAAAAATAATTTTTTTTAAAAAAAGTAGGAGGATCTCTATTTCTCGTTGTTGATTGATAGTTTAAATGTTTTAAAATTATAAAAATATTTTTTAAAACAAGTAAGTTGAATCTCTGTTTCTGATACTTGAATGATAGTTTAAATGTTTCAAAAATATTAAAATAATTTTTTTAAAAAAGGAGGTTGGATTTTTGTTTCTGGTAGTTGATGGATAATTTAAATGTTTTAAAATTATAAAAACAATTTTTTTTTAAAAAAAAAAAAGTCAGTAGAATCTCTGTTTCTGATACTTGGAAGATAGTTTAAATATTTTAAAATTATTAAAATATTTTTTTTAAATAAAGTAAGTTCAATCTCTGTGTCTAATAGTTGAATGATAGTTTAATTGTTTCAAAATATTAAAATAAGTTTTTTGTAAAAGGAGTTTGGATTTCTATTTCTGGTAGTTGATTGATAGTTTAAATGTTTTAAAATTATAAAGTAATTTTTTTTTTAAAAAAGTAGGAGGATGTCTATTTCTGGTCGTTGCTTGATAGTTTAAAAGTTTTAAAATTATTAAAATAATTTTTTTGAAAAAGTAAGTAGAATCTCTTTTTCTAATTCTTGAAAGATAGTTTAAATGTTTTCAAATTATCCATGGTTCTCTAAAGAACTGAAAACGACTTATCGAAGAACAACTGTCTTCGTGGCGTCATCCTTATACTTCTCGTTCGCGAATCAATATTCGTTGGGTGGGGGTCTCCGTTTCCAATAGTGCTGGTGCCTAGGTACAAGTTATCTTTGTGTCACACTCCTATCAAACCTGATTTACTTGGCTTTCCGGGAATTGATGTCTTTGCGTGTGGGTTGCGTGACCACGTGATCACGAGGTTCGCATCATTTGGTATCAGAGCCTGGCTCTATTAATCAGGTTATATCCTTCTGAGATTTTCGTTTCTTGTTGTTTCCGCAAAAAACTCCTTAGTGTCCAATTTCTTCTCTTGATTTGGCATCATATCAGGAAAAAAAAAGTTATTTCGTTTGCTTCCTAACCAAAATATATTAGTGGAATAGAAAAAAAAAAAGAAAAAAAAAGTCATTCAAAAAGGCATTCGTTTATTTCTGCCGTAGCAAACTAAACAAAAAAAAATATGACCAAATCAACTCGGAATGAGCTCAAATTTGATTATGTTATTATTGGGACCGTAATAGCACCACATATTGATTTTGGGGTCAATTGGATATCGTTTGCTTTGGGTTTCAAATTCAGGTCTAATTAGGTCTGATTCATAACGTTTTTATGTCAGTCTATCAAACCTTATCATACAATGCTCAAATTTCATATTCTGTCTATTTGGGTTGGTAGAGCACTATATCTGAAATTTTAGCTCAATTGGACATCATTGACTTTAGGTTCTAGATTCGGACTTAACTCGTCGTAAACGAGTTTGTTTTGCGTCAACTTTTGAAATTTGGTTTCTCTCTGTTGTTTTCATTTCTTTCAGTTTATTTTCATCATATCCAACATATCTAGGTGTTGTTTCATCGTTTTTTATATTTTGTTTCTGTTTTTTATTCGAGTCTTCAGTTTCGTTCATATTTCGGATAGACTCGCTTGCTACTCGCGAGACTATCATCGCAGTTTTGTTTTGCTTGTTTTCTGGTTTTTATTGCTTCTTGAGTCATATATATAGATATATTTGGATTGCGCTGCCAAGATTGGTTCTATTTGGTGTTGGTTTCAGTTCTGCAAGAACCACAAGAAGGTGAGACGAGAGGTGTGAGGATATTAAGAGTGTTTGAGTGAAATACAAGCAATGTGAGGATTTTTTTTCCACTAACCAATTTTTGCAGGTACTATGTCAGAAAAAAAAACAACACACCGCACCCTCCCGATGTAGAACTTAAATTCCAAATGCAAGCCATAACGAAGATGATGGAAAGAATGAATTTCACAATGGGAAACATGTGTGACAGACTTGAGAAGGTGGCAAAACATGGTAATGTGGCTGGAACATGTACCCAAGATGTGAGAAAGGTTGGGGTTGAATTGAAATCATACCATGGCAGTGGGGCTGAAAGGCCAAAGTGGGATGATTATGAGGATTTTGAGGAGGACGTTGATGATAATGGTGATGGTGGTTTTAAGGATGAGACCATAGGCTATCAGGAAGGTTTTCGGCAGCCTAGAAACCGAAGGGATTTCATGTATTTTGATGAGGTGTTATAGCAAAAGAAAAAGGAGGATTCAAAAGGAGAGGTGGTATCAAAGGGACAGAAATAAAGAGATTAGTGTTCCAAAGAGTCTATCTCATATTCTCGGGGAGATGAAGCAAGAACTTGATGTGTTAATGGCAGCAGTCAATGCGCAGCAAGCTTCAAAAAGAGAGGAGAAAAAATGTTGCAATGATGAAATACAAAAGAGAACGGGTGCTACTTTCATCCAAAGTTGTTGGCGACGATTGTTGGCAAGAAAAGAATTCCAAAGGCTTTCAAAATAAGGCTAAGGAATTGTCCATTCAACTTGTTGGTGATTCGAGGATGAATCATCTTGAAGAGAGAGGGAATGATACGATCCAGGCAAGGTCAAATTCAGATTTTGACGTAAAATGCGCAATTATCCAGTTTTACGAAAATAGTTATAATTTTCAATCCTACCGTTGGATCGGGCTGAAATGTTACGTGGAGGCTCCTGACATGTTTTCGTACCTTGGGTTAAAATATCATGTCAATCAGAGTTCGGCAAGGTATCCAAACACGAGTCAACAGAGGCTGTACGGGTTTTGTTATTTACTTCCTTTTGACTTGTGGACTTCCTATTCGGCTAGGATTCTTTTTCTAAAAGGATGCGGTAGCTTATTTTGGGAATCTCCTAATTCTACAAAGATCTTTAATGGGCTGCAACATAGTTTCCAAGTATGGCAAGGATTCATAAATGTTTCAGAATCCTTTTCTTACAAGGATTCCTTATTCATCCTAACTACTAGGGGTGAGCATTTCCAGTTCGGTCCGGTTTTCACCTAAAAAACTAACCAAACTGATTTATTTATTTATTTTTAAATCAAAATCGAAACCGAACCAAAACCAGTTCAAACCGACCAGTTTCAGTTTGGTTCGGTTCGGTTAATTGAAAGGAAAAACCGGAAAAAATTGATTTCATCTTGGCCAAGCATATCAAGCAGGTTTTCTGAATCAGGAAGCCAAAAAGAACAAGATTCAAACAAAAATTTGAAAAAAATAATTATCACAACATCCATTACAGTAATCACAACATGAATGGCAAATCAACATTCTTGTAAATAAATATAGAAAATGAATACATAATAGATCTACAGAAATCACAAAAAAAGTAAACAAGGACAAAAATTAAGAGATAAAGATTGAAGAGAGAGGGCTCCAGAGCTGCTGTTTGGTTGTTAATCCATTAGCTTAGTTGACTATGCTTAAAGAAAAGGACAAAAAGATTGAGAGATGAGACATAATGATGGTTCGTTCACCAGATCTACTTTGGGGGAGGAGGGGAGTTGTGCTTAAAGCCTTAAAGAAAGGTTGAGAGAGATGAGAGATGAGAGATGAGAGATGAAGATGTTGAGGGGGGATTATGAGAAAGGTTGAGAGATAAGAGATGAAGATGGGGGGTTGTGAGAAAGGTTGAGGGATGAGAGATGAAGATTAAGAAACATAGGCGATAAAGGTTGAGAGTGAAGATGGGGGTGGGGGCTGAGTTGAGAGGTAAAGATTGTGAAACATGGGTGGTGGCTAGGGTTTAGAAAAGAGAAGGGGAAAGCTGAAAAGTAGGTATTTATAGTACTATTAATTTTTTTACTTGAACTGGTTTGGTTCAGTTCGGTTCGGTTTATTCGGTTTCAGCTTTTTAAAATCGAAACCGAACTGAACTAGCTTGTTTTTTAATTTTTCTAATCGGTTTGAATCGGTTTTTTTTACGATTCGGTTTTTTCGGTTATTTTTTTTCCGGTTTTCTCAGTTTAATCGGTTTTTTGGTTTTTCGGTTTTTTAGCTCACACCTACTAGCTAAAAAAAGGAAAGAAGATTTCAGAACTAATCCACCTTCAGATTTGATTCTCCTAGCTTATATAGGACTTCTAAAGGGCTACAAATCTGATCCTATCATATTTAGGATATTAAATTCAGATTTATTTATTTTATTGTTATTTTCTTCTTAGTTTAGGGTTTATTTATATTATTTGGGTTTAATTGTAAGTGGGCATCATATAAGTTCACATAAGGGGTCCATTAGGGTTTATTTTAGTTTGCAGTCACTATAAATAAGGGCATAACCAGACATGTAAGGAAGACAATTCATATTAATAAAACTTCTTGTTTGCCGCACTTTGTGTGTGTGTGGTGGTGAGATAATCTCCCTTACATGGTTCTCTAAAGAACTGAAAATGACTTATCGAAGAACAACTGTCTTTGTGGCGTCATCCTTATACTTCTCGTTCGCGAATCAATATTCGTTGGATGGGGGTCTCCGTTTCCAATAGTGCTGGTGCCTAGGTACAAGTTATCTTTGTGTCACACTCCTATCAAACCTGATTTACTTGGCTTTCCAGGAATTGGTGTCTTTGCGTGTGGGTTGCGTGATCACGAGGTTCGCATCAGCAACACCGGGTTGGGTTGGTGGGCATGGCTGGCAAGGCGCGGCGCCCTTGATTTCTCATCATCAAGGTGCGTGGGGCTTCGGGTCTTTTGCAGGGCACGCGACTCGCAGGAAATAATGATGAAAGAAGCAGAAGATAAAAAACGGTTTCTCTTCCCCTACTGCACGTCCAGGGGAAGAAGAAAGAGGAATAGTGTCGTTCAAAACGACACCGTTCTGTCCTCTCTGTTTTTTTTTCAACATGAAACGACGTTGTTTTGGACAAAACACGCCGTTTCATTTAAATATGGCGCCAACACGTCAACTTCCAAATCAGTCATTAATTATCTTTTGTTCATTTCAATTGCATCCCTTCCAATTTCCGTCTCTGCCCCTATAGTTGGCCGGGTTTTTCACTTCAGTCCTTGGCCTCTGATTTATGCAATTGGACCCTCAATTGATCAATAAACTTTCAATTTCTTCAATTTGGCCCTTGATTTTGTTAATTACAGCCCCTATATTTACGCGCCCTTTTCCAATTTGGTCCTTGGTTTCGAATTTTCTCAATTAAGTCCCTAATTGGCCATTAAACTTCAATATTTATGCAATTAAGCCCCTAATTTGACCAAATCAACTCTTAAAAATTATAATTTGACCCCAAAACTTTAATTTCTTTCAATTAAAGCCTAAATTGACTTAAAAATCCATTTTTCTTGCAATCAAACCCTCTATAAATTCAATTAAACCTTCAATAAAATCCAATTAAGTCCATAAACATTCAAATTTGGACTTTTCTCCTCAAAATTCAAAATTTCTTTTCCAACAGGGCTCTCATCATTCAAGAATATACTGTCAAAATTTCAATCTTTGTATTTTTAACCTCCTTAACTAATTTTTCTGACCATTTTCTAAGCGCTCTCACCTCTTATTATTATTATTTTAATTTCTTTCGGCTATTTATTTATTTATTTATTATTATTATTATTATATTATTATTATTATTATTTATTTTATTTTATTATTTATTATTATTATTATTATTTATTATAATATTTTTATTTTTATTTTTATTTTTGTGTGGGGACCAAAAATGGGTTACAACAGATGCCTCCTCTTTATAATACTTACGAAGCAGGGGTTTTGCGCAGTAAGTTTTATAAAGATAAACCAAAACTGAACTTTCAAAACTGATCTTGTCGAAGCTTGATCGATCTGAAACCTTGTCTTTACAACAAATCCTCCTCAGCCCAAAAACTATGATCAAAACTTAGTCATCTCGAGATCCCAATCTGGCGATCCTCTGAATTCTAACTTCAGTTTGATTAACATGGAATTCCATCTGAGATTCTTTCTAGCGATCTCTTTTAACTAAAAAATCTATATTTGTAGTTTGGCTAACCTGAAATCCCATCTGGCGATTTCCCTTAGCCAAAGCTAATATCGGTGTTACGGTTGGGTTAACCTGAGATCCCTTCTAGCGACCTCCTTTAACCAAAACCAAAATTCTGTAATTGTAGCTCAATCAATCTGGAATCCCATATGACGATTCTCTTTAACCAAAAATAAAATATGAGATCCCTTCTGGCGACCTCCTTTAACCAAAGCAAAAATATGAGATCCCTTCTGGCGACCTCCTTTAACCAAATCCGAAATATGAGATCCCTTCTGGTGACCTCCTTTGATCAAAACCAAAAAAATATATTTGTATCTCGGTCAACCTGGAATCCCATCTGGCGATTCCCTTTAACCAACGCTGCAATATGAGATCCCTTCTGGCGACCTCCTTTAACCAATATCAAAATATGAGATCCTTTCTGACAACCTCCTTTAACCAATATCAAAATATGAGATCCCTTCTGGCGACCTCCTTTAACCAAATCCAAAAAACTATATTTATAGCTCAATCAACTTGGAATCCCATCTAGCGATTCCCTTTAACTAAAGCTGAAATATGAGATCCCTTCTGGCAACCTCCTTTAAGCAAAACCAAACAACTATATCTGTAGCTCGGTCCACCTGGAATCCTATCTGGCGATTCATTTTAACCAAAGCTGAACCATGAGATCCCTTCTGGCGACCTCTTTTAACCAAAGCTGAAACATGAGATCCCTTCTGGCGACCTCCTTTGATCAAAGCTGAAAAATGAGATCCTTTCTAGAGACCTCCTTTAACCAAAACTGATATCGGTATTGCGGTTGGGTTAACCTGAGATCCCTTCTAGCGACCTCCTTTAACCAAAACTAAAAAATCTATTTTTGTAGCTTGGTTAACCTGGAATCCCATCTGGCGATTCCTTTTAACCAAAGTTGATATCGATGTCGTTCTTCCTGATGGCAGGGTTTGAACCCTTCGTTTTCTTTTGAAAATTTCTTAATAGGTTGTTCTTACTTTATTGTTGTTCCTAGAATCGAAACGTGATTCTTTGCTATCATTAACTCAGTGATTCTTTCTCCGTCCATAATTTTGTTGGATTATATTAAGGATTCCTCCTGTAACAATTCAAAAAATATATATGCAATGATTTATGATTAGATGTCATGCATGCATTCTTACCTGGTTTTGAAACATAGGCCTCATCATCTTCTTCTATTTCATGAAACTCCCTCTTGACATGAGCTTGCTTTTTAAGTCATATGCTAGATTCATTTCTCGTGTTGCCTCTTTTTACCTATCATATCTTTGAGAAGAAATCTTTGACTTTTTACAAGTAGCTTTTTTTCAAAATATGTGACTTGTCAATGCCTTCTTTGTCATGCTTTTGTCAAATGCTTTAACTTATCTTTTTCAAATCTACGGGCTCTCATCCCGTTTCAAAAATCACGTAAGACTTTTCATGAAATATCTTTTATTGCCCCCAGTGTGGGGTGTGATCCTAGTATGGGTTTTTATAAAGAAGAAATTCATTCCGGCTCAAACGAGATCACCAATGATAACTCTTTAGAGAGTGAAAGGATAATGAATTTTTTTATTTCAAAATGCACATTATTAGGATTGATAAACTCTATTTTTATCATGAAAGAAATTTACAAGTGATTTATCAATTCATTATGCTATCAAGAGGTACGGTTGTACTTCAGGGGTAGCTTTTTTTTTAAAATTTCATCTTTGACCGATTTATGATACTTTCTTTGTAACCACTCAACCTTGTTTAAAAAGTGCATAATCTCATCATTTATTTAAAGAAAAGGTGGGCTCAAAGACAAACACAAAATCTGGCTGACATCACGAGCCTTGATTGTCAACTAGAGAAAATAAAAGCAATGACAAAAGCATGCTAAGGCAAATAAAGTCGATTTACATTTTAAAAACTACGGGAACTTCTTGGGTCACCCCGTTCTGAAACTTCTCACCCTGAGCCAACTTGCACACAAAGGTCTTGGCGGAGACTTCTTCTAGTGTGTGGATAGTCAGTCGTGGCAGTACTTCATCTTCCTTCCCCACCTATGTTTCCTTGTCATCTCCTTCGATCTAACCTTCTTCATTATTGACAATTCTTGACCAAGGTTTTCCAACCCTTTATCCACTATTACTTGCGTCATGACTAGGCAATGGTCTTGAATTGATGTTGGGTGTGTCTTCAAATGACACCCATCCTATTTTGATAAGCTCCAACAACCTTTTCTTGAAAGCGTAGCACGTTTCAAGACCATGCCCGAGGATACCAGCATGGTACTCGCAAGTCAAATCGGGCTTGTACCAGATGGGGAATGGTGGTTGTAGTGGTAATGTGGGGATAAGAGCTATTTGTCCAATGCTCAGTAGTTTGGCATACATGTCCTTCAAAGGCATGGGTAATGGCGGTAGTTGTTCTGAAATGTATCTTGTGTTTGGTCTTTGGTGGTTGTTTTAGTTGTTTGACTGGTTATTTGCTCGATTAGGGGAAAATGGTTTGTTAAAGTTTATGTGGGCAACATGAGAGGTAGGTATTTATGGGTTATATGAATCTACTATCTTGCCATTGGACCCACCTTCGAAGTTGTTAACGTGACCTTCCATTTTTCTTCCAATAAAACCCTTCGTTTGCAATGGCTCAGCTATGCGTCCAACTTTAATCCCTTGCTCTATTCTTTCCGCTATGCGTACAGCATCATAGAAATGCTGAGTTGAGATACCCATTAAATGCTCATAATATGGTGCCTTGAAGGTATTGGCAAACAAAGTCACCATCTCTGTTTCTATTAAAGAGGGTTGGACATGCATTGCCTCATCCCTCCATCTTTGTGCATATGCTCTTACTGACTCTTGGCTTCTTTTCTCCATTGACATTAGACTTGTTTGATCTGGAGCGATTTCCAGGTTAAACTTGTACTGCTTAAGGAACGCCTCCACCAAATCTCTCCAGCTCCTGATCCTAACACTGTCTAACCTCTAACCTCATGTACCAGCTCAAAGCAGATCCTGCGAGGCTATCTTGAAAGAAATAGATAAGCAATTTTTCATCACGAATTACTTCTGCCATTTTGTTGCAGTAGGATCAAAGGTGAGTGTTTGGGCATTCCAAACCAGTGTACTTAATGAAATCGAGTATCCTAAAATCCTTTAGCACCACAATGTTTGGTACCGAACATACTTCGGCTGCTCGTATAGGGTCAAACCAGTCATTACCCTTAATTGCCCTTAATCTTTCTTCCAAAGCAAATAGCTTGTCCTGGTCCATCAAACTGGGAGACCTATTATCCGGGGTTCTCTCCGCTGTTAAGTCAGCAGTGATTGGAGGATGAGTTGGCTGGATAGGGGTGATAGGCACAAAATGTTGTTCATTGGCCGAGTTTGCCCCCTGGTTTTGAGATGCTAGAGGGATGTGAGCTGCTGGCGCTCCTTCAGGCAGTTGTGCTGATGTTCCCTCCCCATTCTTAGCTCTTAGAAGTTGCTCGAGTAGGTCAGTCAGCCGAGCAACTTCATTTTTTACGTATTCCAACTCGGTCTGATAATGTAACTCTAAGTATGCTCTTTCTTCGTTCTCCATCCTTGATCTAGACCGGGTGTGGTGGACTTTAGATGTGGGACCTATGTTTCATGATCTGGAATGTATATGATAATTTAAAAACAAAATGCGTGATGAAAATATGATGCACATGTGATGTGTATTTTTTTTAGAGCTGATTCATGACTTTTGTAATCCTTTTGCCAAGTTCTTATCATAACAGCTTACTAAAACAAAAAATGATTTCATCTTAAAAACCTATATTGACGAGTTTAACATTATTAATCTTGATGCAAATGAAAGTAAGATACACATTCTAAGGACAAGCTGTATTTATTAAGTGAGAATGGGTAGGTTTTCTATCTGGTCTTGAAGGATCTCATATCTGCCCAGTGATATTCTTCGTAAAGACAGTATGGGGGTGTTGCAAGGAATAGTTAAGGCACGTATGCCCACCATTGCCAAGTAAGCACTCAGATATGAGTTGGGTGTTTCACGCATCTGAACCCTGACCAATAGTCTTAGGACAAATCGTTAATTCCCCACTTAACTTAAGGCTTGTGTGTGCTTCTCAAAATCAAAGTAAGTGATACATGAGACAATTTTATACAATGCATGAACAGTATGTGTAAAAAATAAAAACCAGATACACAAATAATAAAAGGAAAGACATATTAACAATAAATACATAAAAACACAAACAAATCAGACAAAAACAAAACTTAGTCTACAAGGTCCCCAGTGGAGTCGCCATTATGTTGCACGTGTGCGGCGTCGCGGCGAAAATGTGTTCCACTTTAAATCTAAAATGTATTTCTTTTTGGCAAATGTAAGAAGACAAGAAATTATTGTCGTTTATTGGTTGAAAATGGAATGGGAGTCGCCACCAAGTATTTTGGTCACTAGGAACCCTAACTGGTCTCAGAGATCGGGTACGGGGACTGATTGCGTAAAGGGAAGGTATTAGCTCCCCAAATACGCCTTATCTATGGTAAGCTACATTGTTTGATTGTCTGATAAAAGACTAAGGTGTTATCCTATTTCAATTGTTGGTCTATTTACGGCTCAAGTCCTCCTCAATAAGGAGGTTCTTATCTTATCGGGTAAGATCGTAACCATTCTAACGTCTATTGATGCAACCATATTATTCGATAGTTTCACCCACATTTAACTAGTGTTTTGCCTATGTTTTATATATAAAATGCCTTGATATTCTTTGTTTTATGTTTTGAAGGCACTTTTGGATGAAAGATGCAAAAGGGAGTAAATTGAAGGTAATTGGTAGATTTGACGTTCAGTCGATGTTTTGTGCAGAACGTGAGCTCTAAAGGTCAAAATGAAGTGATTCCAGTGGCATTAAAAAGCTAACATCCATACCTTTCTGGACATCTAAGGCAAGACAATAAAATAAGGAAGAGCATGGAAATCGCAGCTTTCAAAGTCAAATCTCGCAATCTGCCAATGCTGACCTTCGGTCAATCCGACTTGAATATCTAGAGCTACAAAAGTTCAATTAATGCAAACTCAATTGTTTTGGATTCCTGACTCAAAGGCCTATAAACGCTCCAAATTTAAGCAAAAAACGATGTCATATGAGGGAGATATGATTTTTCAAAGATGACAACTGAATTCTGCCAGCAAACAGGTTTCGTGAAGAAACGAGTCCAGATTACGTTCCGAAGCATCTAAACCGACATCCAAGTTTTTATTTCAGCAATGTAGCTCCTCTAAGTCAAAGCTTGAAGATTTCATGCAAAACTATTTCTCCTTTTTTAGGAAAATAGTTATTGAACTACTTAAATGTAAATTGTCTACTTAAGGGAGGACTATTTTGTAAAATAGAGATTAGGGTTTCCTAGCATATAAAAAGAATGAGAGAAGAGAAGGGGGGCAGCCACCCAAGAGGAGAAAAACGCCCCCCTACTCTAAGAAACCCTAAATCATGCATTCTTCCATCTTTTTGATTAGTTGTTCAATAAACATGCAAGGCTAAACTCATTTTCTTGGTTGCAAGGACACGGAAACCTTCGGATTTCAAGAACTGTGAGATCTATTTTACCCTTTTTTTTTCAGTTTATATGATGAATATGTTTGTTCTCCTATGCTTATTTTTCCTATGATTGTTTATTTTAATTACTAGAGCGGACTCTAAGTTTTTATTATAGACAATTTATTGCTAAGTTTGATATCAAAACCGGAGTTGTGGTATATGAACTTGTGAAGCAACTGAGTTTAATAATTGTAGCGGATCTACGTTATTAATCTTAGGGAGAACATTCGATCAAAGCAACATAAGCAGACAACTTAGTTGTTAAGATAATGAATTTATCTAGATCTTAAGGCTGCCATTGGATTAAATCATTAGTGCGGACAATGTGATTATTTGTTGGTTAGGGTTAGTTATACGGCGGATCCGTTAATTAACCAACGTTAAGAAAAGATAAAAATTCAGAATATAAACTGGAATTTCGTTTCAAGGATCGGTTCTGATTTCTATAGGTGGATGTGTGATTGCAACCAAGGTTTGTTCTCTTGATAATTTTCTGATTTTATTAAATTCTGTTTGATAGTTTTCTGTTTTATTTTTCTTTAGCCTATATAACATCCAACCCCCCCCCAAATTGCATAACGTATAGCATAAAAATCTGAACTAAATCTTCCTCGTGGGATCGACCCCTTGCTTGCTCTATACTATCTTGTGTGTTGTGTTTGAAGCTAGGGTAATTAATTTGTGCGACCGCGACATCGCAACAAATTTTGGCGCCGTTGCCGGGGAAGTAATTTTAGTTGATTTTTGTGCTTTTACTGTTATTTTTAGTTGCTGTGATTGTTATTTATATTTCTGAAAAAAAAAAAAAAAGAGAAACAGAATCTTTGCTTGCGGCGGTACTGTTCACTTGCGGCAACGGTACTGTTCAAAACAGATTGTTTGGTGGAATTAGGTTTTGGTCTTTTAGTTCTTGAAGGGAAACGACGTTCTAAACAGAACTAGTGGTAAACCACTAGCCCCACTCTATCGAGGCCAAATTCCGCTGTTTTCTAGGGTTTCTAGGCAGTTTTAGTTTTCTAACGTAAGATTTTCGTACAATTTGCATTGTTTTCGATCTCTTGCGTGGTTGGTTTCTTTTGAGTTTTCTTGATGCTTTATGCCAGTAACCCGTTCTACTAATCAAAGTCAAGTGCAGTTAGATCTCGAAATAGAAAAAACTTTACGCAGGTTACGAAAGGAAGCTCGCCTTAACACCATGGCTAATGCACGACAACAAACACTCAAGGAGCTTGCTGCTCCTAACGTGGAAAATCAGCCATTGTGCATAAACATCGACAATAGTGTAAACTTTGAGCTCAAATCTGGTTTTATACATTTGCTACCAACATTTAATGGTCTTGCAAGAGAAGATCCTCATACTCATCTCAAGGAGTTCCATATGGTTTGTGTTGGCATGAAACCGAATGGAGTTGATGAAGAACATGTTAAGTTGAAAGCTTTCCCTTTCTCTTTAAAAGGGGCAGCAAAGGCATGGTTTTTCTCTATTCTCCCAGGTTCAATTGGAACTTGGAATGGCATGAAAAAGATCTTCCTTGAGAAGTATTTCCCAGCATCTCGAGTTGCCAACATAAGAAAAGAAATATGTGGGATTCGACAATCTCATGGAGAGACACTTTCCGAGTATTGGGAAAGATTTGAGCAACTGTGTATTCAATGCCCTCATCATCAAATACCCGATCAACTGCTCATTCAATATTTCTATGAAGGATTGATACCTACTGACCGTAGTATCATTGATGCTGCAAGTGGAGGGGCATTGGTAGATAAGACACCCGAGGCTGCACGCCAATTAATCTCAAACATGGCAGCCAACTCGAAACAGTTTGGCACTCGTGGAGACTTCACAAACAAACGAGTAAATGAGGTAAGTATTTCTAACCTTGAGAATAAAGTTAATGATCTTACTTCTCTTGTGCGTTCTTTGGCTTGTGGCAATGTACAACAGGTGAAAGCTTGTAGCATATGCTCCTTACAAGGACATACTTCAGATATGTGCCCAACAATGCAAGAAGATTACATTGAACAAGCTAATGCAGTTGAAGGAGCATTTAATGGACAGCCTCAGCGTAAGTATGATCCTTTTTCCCACACGTACAATCCTGGATGGAGAGATCATCCTAACCTACGGTATGGGAACCAACCTCAACAAGGCAATCAAGGCCGACAATTCCATCCCAATGGATTTCAATCCCAACAGAATTATCAAGCAAGACAGCCCCCTCCATTCACAAACTCCAATGTTATGGGGTCTTCATCCAATGATGATCTTCGTGAGATGATGAAAACTTTGGCTTCTAACACTGTGACTTTGCAACAAAACGTCATGTCTTTTCAACAGGAAACAAGGTCAAGTATTCACAACTTGGAAAAGCAAATGGGGCAAGTAGCTTCAAGTGTAAGGAAATTGGAAGCACAAATGAATGGAAAATTGCCCTCCCAAGCATTGAATCCAAAAGAGAATGTTAGTGCGATCATGCTGCGAAGTGGGAAAGAACTTGAAGAGAAAAGGTCGAAACAAATTGAGATGGAGGAAGAAGAAGAGATAGAAACTGAATTGAGTACAAAGAAGGAACATCCTCCTCCTCCACAAACTGAAACATCGACAATCACTCCAAAGGTAAGTCCTCACTTAATGAATTTCAGTTTTAAAACAATTCCACCCTTTCCTGTGAGTTCTTCTAGGTCAAAGAAAGAGGACAAAGAAAAAGAGATTTTAGAGGTCTTCAAGAAAGTAGAACTCAACATTCCTTTACTTGATGCTATCAAACAAATTCCTAAGTATGCCAAATTTTTGAAAGAGTTGTGTACTACCAAGAGAGCTTTCAAACTAAAAGGTCATGAAATGGTAAGTATGGGTGAAGTTGTATCTGCTGTTGTTCAAAAGAATATGCCTTTGAAGCAAAAGGACCCAGGTGCGTTTACTATCCCATGTGTTATTGGTAATGCTAGTTTTAAAAGAGCCTTGTGTGATTTAGGTGCATCCATTAGTGTTATGCCCAAACATGTTTATGATTCTCTTAGTCTTGAGCCTTTGAATAAAACTAGCATTGTAATACAACTTGCGGATCGGAGTTTTGTTTACCCACTTGGTGTGATAGAAGATGTCCTAGTCAAGATTGATAGTTTGATCATTCCATGCGACTTTTATATTCTTGATATGGAACATGAATCTTATGATTCATCAAATAGCACTCCTATATTGTTTGGGAGACCGTTCTTGAAAACTGCCAATACAAAAATTGATTGTGGTAAGGATACTTTGTCTATGGAGGTAAGAGATGAAAAAATTGAATTTAATTTTCATGATGCAATGACATATCCTTATAGCAATGTTTATTCTATCACATGTTATGACCAAGTTGATAAGTGTGTGCAGTTAGTTTGTGATTTTGATTGTGAGGATGTATTAAGAGTAGCTTTGAGCTTTAACTATGATTTTACCAAGATAGAAGAGATGGAAAGGCATATATATGTTTCCTAAAATGTGCATGAATCATCATTGGATTTGCAAGCTTTGCAAATTGTCCTCCATTATACAGGAGTCATTTACCCCATCACGGACAGTGAATGGGTGGCGCCTATCTTTTTGGTGCCTAAAAAGATTGGAATTACGTTGGAAGAAATACAAAATGATGCTTATGAGAATGCAAGGATTTGTAAAGAAAAAACTAAGAGTTTCCATGACCGAATGATTATAAGAAAAGAATTTAATGTTGGGGACAAAGTCCTTCTTTATCATTCCCGTTTGAAACTTTTTCCTGGAAAGTTGCGCTCCCGTTGGATTGGACCCTTTGTTGTTTCTAATGTTTTTCCTTATGGTGCAGTTGAAATTACAAGTTTAGAAACCAACAAAGTACTCAAGGTAAATGGGCATCGTTTGAAACCTTTCTATGAAGGTTGGAAGACAGAACTCACCGCTTCTGTAGAGTTAGCTGAACCAATTTATGAAGAATGAGCATGCCACATGTCAAGCCAATGACATAAAACAAAAGCGCTTACTGGGAGGCAACCCAGCACAAAAAGAAAAAAAATCAGATTTGCTTTCTTTTTCGTTATCTTTTATTTTTTCGCATTTTAATTTATTTTCTGTCATTCTCTTATGTTCCTTTGCTTTTATTTCAACATTGAGGACAATGTTGTGTTTTAAGTGTGGGGGTATTGAGAGAATTTTGGTTTTCTTATTTTAGTTTTCTTTGTTGTTCTTAAAAAAAAAAAAAATTATGTTTGATCTTTTTAACTCCCATTGGTTTTTGAGAATATGAGTATTATGTATGAGAGTTAATTGAGATAAATGAAGATATAAATCAAATGAAGGAATATGCATGCAAATTTTAAGGTTTAATTGGTTTAGGGATTGACTTTGAGAATATGCCATGTTGACTTTATAGTGGTATACCAATGTAAGCTTTTGAGCCTTCAACATTATATTCTTTGAGTGTGCATTCTTTCAATGATATGTATCTCTAGAACTTGCTTCATATCTTGTTGAGATTACATTTGCATTACATATATACATGAAGATGATAAAGGCATTAGGAATTTTAACCATTTGAGCCAAAAAGCCAACCTAAAGCATATTATCCTTAGTAAGCCCCTTTTGAGCTTGTTTATCTTTTCTTTGCTTTATCCATGTATAAGCCTTAACTTTATATATGTTTTCCTTTCCCCTGGCCAAGGATTAGTAGAGCATATACTTGTGATATCTTATGGAATTATGGTTGGAAATTATGTGAAAAGAAAAAAGAAGTGATGCTTGATGAAAATATGGGCAAGTTTCCAAAGGTGAAAAACAAAAAAAAATACAAAAAAAAAAAAGAGAAAGAAAGAAAGAAAGAAAGAAAGAAAGAAATAAGTGTTCCTTTATGTTCTTAAGATTTTATGTTGAAAGAGCTTGAAAAAAAAAAAAAAAGGTAAAGCATTGGTGATTAAAGATGGAAAATTTATGTGCTTTGATGGAATATCTTGTTTGAAATATCATTTTTTAGAATGCTCTACTTTCTTTGGTTTGAACCTTCTCTTTTACTCTCTTTTACCTCACCTTAACCTTAGCCCCATTACAACCGGAAATAAGACCTTTTGATTCATGCATTGCTTGTAATATGTTAGTAATGGAGATGAGATTGAAGAGCAAGCTTATGGTAGAACATATTCATTGATTGAATTTGAGAGATTTAAACACATAAGCCCTAAACACGTGAGTGTTGGAGTGTATATCAATGAGAGGACCTATCACTTTGGCATGGCATAGATTTCATTTAAATCCCGATAATTAATTGAGTTTTGAAGTTTGCATGTAAATAAATTCATGAAAATTTATACTATTTATCCTTCTTAATTGTGTTCTTGTTTATAATGCATATTTTCTTGGATATTGATGGGACATTAGGAGATTGGTCATAATGATTTGATTTAATTTAACTTTGATTTGATTTTACCTATCCTTTCTCGAGGACGAGCAAGAGCTAAGTGTGGGGGTATTTGATGCAACCATATTATTCGATAGTTTCACCCACATTTAACTAGTGTTTTGCCTATGTTTTATATATAAAATGCCTTGATATTCTTTGTTTTATGTTTTGAAGGCACTTTTGGATGAAAGATGCAAAAGGGAGTAAATTGAAGGTAATTGGCAGATTTGACGTTCAGTCGATGTTTTGTGCAGAACGTGAGCTCTAAAGGTCAAAATGAAGTGATTCCAGTGGCATTAAAAAGCTAACATCCATACCTTTCTGGACATCTAAGGCAAGACAATAAAATAAGGAAGAGCATGGAAATCGCAGCTTTCAAAGTCAAATCTCGCAATCTGCCAATGCTGACCTTCGGTCAGTCCGACTTGAATATCTAGAGCTACAAAAGTTCAATTGATGCAAACTCAATTGTTTTGGATTCCTGACTCAAAGGCCTATAAACGCTCCAAATTTAAGCAAAAAACGATGTCATATGAGGGAGATATGATTTTTCAAAGATGACAACTGAATTCTGCCAGCAAACAGGTTTCGTGAAGAAACGAGTCCAGATTACGTTCCGAAGCATCTAAACCGACATCCAAGTTTTTATTTCAGCAATGTAGCTCCTCTAAGTCAAAGCTTGAAGATTTCATGCAAAACTATTTCTCCTTTTTTAGGAAAATAGTTATTGAACTACTTAAATGTAAATTGTCTACTTAAGGGAGGACTATTTTGTAAAATAGAGATTAGGGTTTCCTAGCATATAAAAAGAATGAGAGAAGAGAAGGGGGGCAGCCACCCAAGAGGAGAAAAACGCCCCCCTACTCTAAGAAACCCTAAATCATGCATTCTTCCATCTTTTTGATTAGTTGTTCAATAAACATGCAAGGCTAAACTCATTTTCTTGGTTGCAAGGACACGGAAACCTTCGGATTTCAAGAACTGTGAGATCTATTTTACCCTTTTCTTTTCAGTTTATATGATGAATATGTTTGTTCTCCTATGCTTATTTTTCCTATGATTGTTTATTTTAATTACTAGAGCGGACTCTAAGTTTTTATTATAGACAATTTATTGCTAAGTTTGATATCAAAACCGGAGTTGTGGTATATGAACTTGTGAAGCAACTGAGTTTAATAATTGTAGCGGATCTACGTTATTAATCTTAGGGAGAACATTCGATCAAAGCAACATAAGCAGACAACTTAGTTGTTAAGATAATGAATTTATCTAGATCTTAAGGCTGCCATTGGATTAAATCATTAGTGCGGACAATGTGATTATTTGTTGGTTAGGGTTAGTTATACGGCGGATCCGTTAATTAACCAACGTTAAGAAAAGATAAAAATTCAGAATATAAACTGGAATTTCGTTTCAAGGATCGGTTCTGATTTCTATAGGTGGATGTGTGATTGCAACCAAGGTTTGTTCTCTTGATAATTTTCTGATTTTATTAAATTTTGTTTGATAGTTTTCTGTTTTATTTTTCTTTAGCCTATATAACATCCAACCCCCCCCCCAAATTGCATAACGTATAGCATAAAAATCTGAACTAAATCTTCCTCGTGGGATCGACCCCTTGCTTGCTCTATACTATCTTGTGTGTTGTGTTTGAAGCTAGGGTAATTAATTTGTGCGACCGCGACATCGCAACAAACCCTAACTGGTCTCAGAGATCGGGTACGGGGACTGATTGCGTAAAGGGAAGGTATTAGCTCCCCAAATACGCCTTATCTATGGTAAGCTACATTGTTTGATTGTCTGATAAAAGACTAAGGTGTTATCCTATTTCAATTGTTGGTCTATTTACGGCTCAAGTCCTCCTCAATAAGGAGGTTCTTATCTTATCGGGTAAGATCGTAACCATTCTAACGTCTATATAAAACTATATTTTTAATATCAAGAATACGTTTTACATATAAATTTGTAATCCTCAATACTAAAAGAAGACAAAAAGATTTTTTAAGAATTTTTGAAATATTGGCCTAGTTCTCGTGGTTCTAACAAACTTGTTGTTAAAGCCAAAATGCATGCTAATACATATATATATTTTTTGAAATTTCTTTTGTTGTATGAAAATATGATGTGATGATTTTTTTCTTTATTTTGGAGAGACTAGGCCGTATGCATTAAAACAAAAACATTATACATATATATATATATATATATATATATATATATATATATTTGATGTCTTGATGAAAATCGGGTATTTTAATATTGGATTTGTATATTTACGGTATAAAAATACAAACCAATATTAAGCCATTTTGATAAAAATATGCAGGAAAATCAACAATATTTTTTAAGGATTTTTTTTTTTTTGAATTTTTGAAAGCAAAACATTTTTTATTTTTAAATTTCTTTTGATGTTTTGACGAAAACCGGATATTTTAATACTGAATTTGTATCTTTATGATATAAAAATACAAACCAATACTAAGCCATTTTGATAAAAATATGCAGGAAAATCAACAATATTTTTCAAGGATTTTTCAGAATTTTTAATTTTTTTTTTTGGATATATATCTATATATACAAATAATATAAAAACATTATAATAAATAATATATAATATTAGGTGGGCTGGGCTGGGCCGGCCCAACTTACTGGGCCAGACTCAGCC
This sequence comes from Populus tomentosa, assembly GCA_018804465.1. Lineage (NCBI taxonomy): Eukaryota > Viridiplantae > Streptophyta > Magnoliopsida > Malpighiales > Salicaceae > Populus > Populus tomentosa. The sequence continues at coordinate 43,042 of JAAWWB010001312.1, forward strand.
CCAAAAGGGTTGGGCCGATATCGGCCTAACAAGACTTCCCTTTTAGTCTGGGCCAGACCCGGCCCAGACAGCAGATCTGGGCCAGAACCATTCTGGCCCACACAAAAATATTTCTGGGCCAGAACCCGTCTGGCCCAGAGAAGGAAAAAACCAACAACGCTGGGCCAGAATCAGCCTGGCCCAGCAACATAACTGATCGTGGGGGGGAATTATTTTTCCCCTCCCCTCCTCCTCCTGCATGCGTTCTGCATGCAGGAAAACAACAAAACGCAAAAACAATGAGGGAGAAGAAAAGGTACCTGGCGCGGCGGAGGCGATGCTGCTAGTCGGAATGCTTCGCTGGTGGTGTTGTGGTAGAGGCCGGTGGCAGTGTTGTGGCTCACGGACGGTGACTCCAAGCATCGATGTTGTTGTTTCAAGCGGCCGCAGAGAGAGTCTTCCTCTTCCCCTCTCCTCTAGTTTTTTTGTTTTTTTTTTCTTTCTCTTTTTTGTTTACCAATGGTCGTCCCTCTTGTCCTCTTGGTTTTGTTTTGTTTTGTTTTGTTTTTATAAAATCTCCCTCCCAGTCTCAAGCTCCCCCTTAATCCTTCCTTAAAATTATTAAAATAATTTTTTTAAAAAAAGTAACAAGAATATCTGTTCCTGATACTTGAAAGATAGTTTAAATGTCTTAAAATTCTATAAGTAATTTTTTTAAAAAAAAAGTAAGTAGAATCTTTGTTTCTGATACTTGAAAAATATTCAAAATGTTTTAAAATTATAAAAATAATTCTTTTAAAAAAGTAAGTAGAATCTCTGTTCCTGATACTTGAAAGATAGTTTAAATGTTTTAAAATTATAAAAATAATTTTTTAAAAAAGTAAGTTGAATCTCTGTTCCAAATACTGGAAAGATAGTTTACATGTTTTAAAATTATTAAAATTATTTTTTCAAAAAAGTAAGTAGAATCTCTGTTTCTGATACTTGAAAGATAGTTTAAATGTTTTAAAATTATAAAAATAATTTTTTAAAAAAAAGTAACTAGAATATTTGTTCCTGATACTTGAAAGATAGTTTAAATGTTTTAAAATTCTATAAATAATTTTTTTAAAAAAAAGTAAGTAGAATCTTTGTTTCTGATACTTGAAAAAATTTGAAATGTTTTAAAATTATAAAAATAATTTTTTTAAAAAGGTAAGTAGAATCTTTGTTCCTGATACTTGAAAGATAGTTTAAATGTTTTAAAATTATTAAAATTATTTTTTAAAAAAAGTAAGTAGAAAATCTGTTTCTGATACTTGAAAGATAGTATTTTTAAGTAGATCGATGTTTCTGGTAATCCATTGATAGTTTAAACATTTTAAAATTATTAAAATTATTTTTTAAAAAAAGTATGTAGAATATCTGTTTCTGATACTTGAAAGATAGTTTAAACATTTTAATATTCTAAAAATAATTTTTTTTAAAAAGTAAGTACAATCTTTGTTCCTGATACTTGAAAGATAGTTTAAAAATTTTAAAATTGTTAAAATTATTTTTTTAAAAAAGTTAGTAGAATCTATGTTCCTGATACTCGAAAGATAGTTTAAATGTTTTGAAATTATTTGAAAATAATTTTTTAACAAAAGTAAGTTCAATCTCTGTTCCTGATACTTGAAAGATAGTTTAAATGTTTTAAAATTATTAAAATTCTTTTTTAAAAAAAGTAAGTAGAATATCTGTTGCTGATACTTGAAAGATATTTGAAATGTTTTAAAATTATAAAAATAATTTATTAAAAAAAATAAGTAAAATCTGTGTTCCTGATACTTGAAAGATAGTTTAATTGTTTTAAAATTATAAAAATAATTTTTTAAAAAAAGTAAGTAGAATCTTTGTTCCTGATACTTGAAAGATAGTTTAAATGTTTTAAAATTATTAAAATATTTTTTTAAAAAATGTAAGTAGAATATCTGTTTCTAATACTTGAAAGATAGTTTAAATATTTTAATATTATAAAAATAATTTTTTAAAAAAATAAGTAGATCCCTGTTTCTGGTAATTCATTGATAGTTTAAATGTTTTAATATTATAAAAATATTTTTTTTACAAAAGTAAGTAGAATCTCCGTGTCTGATACTTGAAAGATAGTTTAAATGTTTTAAAATTATGAAAATTATTTTTTAAAAAAAGTAAGTAGAATCTCTGTTTCTGATACTTGAAAGATATTTGAAATGTTTTAAAATTATAAAAATAACTTTTTTTAAAAAATAAGTAGATCTCTGTTTCTGATAATTCATTGATAGTTTAAATGTTTTAATATTATAAAAATAATTTTTTTACAAAAGTAAGTAGAATCTCCGTGTCTGATAATTGAAAGATAGTTTAAATGTTTTAAAATTATGAAAATAATTTTATAAAAAATATAAGTAGAAAATCTGTTTCTGATACTTGAAAGATAGTTTAAATATTTTAATATTATAAAAATAACTTTTTTAAAAAAATAAGTAGATCGATGTTTCTGGTAATCCATTGATAGTTTAAACATTTTAAAATTATTAAAATTATTTTTTTAAAAAAGTATGTAGAATATCTGTTTCTGATACTTGAAAGATAGTTTAAACATTTTAATATTCTAAAAATAATTTTTTAAAAAAAGTAAGTACATTCTCTGTTCCTAATACTTGAAAGATAGTTTAAAAATTTTAAAATTGTTAAAATTATTTTTTAAAAAAAGTTAGTAGAATCTCTTTTCCTAATACTCGAAAGATAGTTTAAACGTTTTGAAATTATTTGAAAATAACTTTTTAAAAAAAGTAAGTACAATCTCTGTTCCTAATACTTGAAAGATAGTTTAAATGTTTTAAAATTATTAAAATTATTTTTTAAAAAAAGTTAGTAGAATCTCTGTTCCTGATACTCGAAAGATAGTTTAAACGTTTTGAAATTATAAAAATATTTTTTAAAAAAAAAGTAAGTTGAATATCTGTTTCTGATACTTGAAAGATAGTTTAATTGTTTTAAAATTATATAAATAATTTTTTTAAAAAAGTAAGTAGAATCTCTGTTCCTGATACATGAAATATAGTTTAAATGTTTTCAAATTGTTAAATTATTTTTTAAAAAAATGTTAGTAGAATCTCTATTCCTGATACCTGAAAGATATTAGAAATATTTTAAAATTATAAAAATATTTTTTTAAAAAAAAGTAAGTAGAATCTCTGTTCCTGACACTCGAAAGATAGTTTAAGCGTTTTGAAATTATAAAAATAATTTTTTTAAAAAAATAAGTACAATCTCTGTTCCTGATACTTGAAAGATAGTTTAAATGTTTTAAAATTGTTAAAATTATTTTTTTAAAAAAGTTAGTGGAATCTATGTTCCTGATACTCGAAAGATAGTTTAAATGTTTTGAAATTATTTAAAAATAACTTTTTAAAAAAGTAAGAACAATCTCTGTTCCTGATACTTGAAAAATAGTTTAAATGTTTTAAAATTATTAAAATTATTCTTTTTAAAAAAGTAACTAGAATATCTGTTCCTGATACTTGAAAGATAGTTTAAATATTTTAAAATTCTATAAATAATTTTTTTAAAAAAAAAGTAAGTAGAATCTTTGTTTCTAATACTTGAAAAAATTTGAAATGTTTTAAAATTATAAAAATAATTTTTTTAAAAAGGAAAGTAGAATCTCTGTTCTTGATACTTGAAAGATAGTTTAAATGTTTTAAAATTATTAAAATTATATTTTTAAAAAAGTAAGTAGTATCTCTGTTTCTGATACTTGAAAGATATTTGAAATGTTTTAAAATTATATAAAAAAAAAGTAGATCTCTATTTCTGGTAATTCATTCATAGTTTAAATGTTTTCAAATTATAAAAATATTTTTTAAAAAAAGTAAGTACAATCTCTGTTCCTGATACTTGAAAGATAGTTTAAATGTTTTAAAATTATTAAAATTATTTTTTAAAAAAGGTAAGTAGAATCTCTGTTTCTGATACTTGAAAGATATTTGAAATGTTTTAAAATTATAAAAATAATTTTTAAAAAAAAAAGTAAAATCTCTGTTCCTGATACTTCAAAGATAGTTTAATTGTTTTAAAATTAGAAAAATAATTTTTTTAAAAATGTAAGTAGAATCTCTGTTCCTGATACTTGAAAGATAATTTAAATGTTTTAAAATTATGAAAATAATTTTTTAAAAAATGTAAGTATAAAATCTGTTTCTGATACTTGAAAGATAGTATTTTTAAGTAGATCGATGTTTCTGGTAATCCCTTGATAGTTTAAACATTTTAAAATTATTAAAATTATTTTTTAAAAAAAGTATGTAGAATATCTGTTTCTGATACTTGAAAGATAGTTTAAACATTTTAATATTCTAAAAATAAATTTTTTAAAAAAGTAAGTACATTCTCTTTTCCTAATACTTGAAAGATAGTTTAAAAATTTTAAAATTGTTAAAATTATTTTTAAAAAAAAGTTAGTAGAATCTCTTTTCCTAATACTCGAAAGATAGTTTAAACGTTTTGAAATTATGAAAATAACTTTTTAAAAAAAGTAAGTACAATCTCTGTTCCTGATACTTGAAAGATAGTTTAAATGTTTTAAAATTATTAAAATTATTTTTTTAAAAAAGTTAGTAGAATCTCTGTTCCTGATACTCGAAAGATAGTTTAAACGTTTTGAAATTATAAAAATATTTTTTTTAAAAAAAGTAAGTAGAATCTCTGTTCCTGATACTTGAAAGATAGTTTAAATATTTTAAAATTATGAAAATAATTTTTGAAAAAAAGTAAGTAGAATCTCTGTTCCTGATACTTGAAAGATAGTTTAAATGTTTTAAAATTATTAGAATTATTTTTTAAAAAAGTAAGTACAATCTCTGTTCCTAATACTTGAAAGATAGTTTAAATGTTTTAAAATTATTAAAATTATTTTTTAAAAAAAGTTAGTAGAATCTCTTTTCCTAATACTCGAAAGATAGTTTAAATGTTTTGAAATTATTTGAAAATAACTTTTTAAAAAAAGTAAGTACAATCTCTGTTCCTGATACTTGAAAGATAGTTTAAATGTTTTAAAATTATTAAAATTATTTTTAAGAAAAAGTTAGTAAAATCTCTGTTCCTGATACTCGAAAGATAGTTTAAATATTTTCATATTATAAAAATAATTTTTTTGAAAAAAGTAAGTAGAATCTCTGTTCCTGATACTTGAAAGACAGTTTAAATGTTTTAAAATTACATAAATATTTTTTTAAAAAAAAGTAAGTAGAATCTCTGTTTCTGATTCTTGAAAAATATTAAAATTCTATGAATAATTTTTTTAAAAAAAAAGTATGTAGAATCTTTGTTTCTGATACTTGAAAAATATTTGAAATGTTTTAAAATTATAAAAATAAGTTTTTTTTAAAAGTAAGTAGAATCTCTGTTTCAGATACTTGAAAGATAGTTTAAATGTTTTAAAATTATTAAAATTATTTTTAAGAGAAAGTTAGTAGAATCTCTGTTCCTGATACTCGAAAAATAGTTTAAACGTTTTAAAATTATAAAATTATTTTTTAAAAAAAAATAAGTAGAATCTCTGTTCCTGATACTGGAAAGATAGTTTAAATGTTTTAAAATTATTAAAATTATTTTTTAAAAAAAGTAGGTAGAATCTCTGTTTTTGATACTTGAAAGATGGTTTAAATGTTTTAAAATTATAAAAATAATTTTTTAAAAAAATAATAGATCCCTGTTTCTGCTAATTCATTGATATTTTAACTGTTTTAATATTATAAAAATATTTTTTTTACAAAAGTAAGTAGAATCTCCATGTCTGATGCTTGAAGGATAGTTTAAATGTTTGAAAATTATTAAAATAATTTTTTTAAAAAAGTAACAAGAATATGTGTTCCTCATACTTGAAAGATAGTTTAAATGTTTTAAAATTATATAAATAATTTTTTAAAAAAAAGTAAGTAGAATCTCTGTTTCTGATACTTGAAAGATAGTTTAAATGTTTGAAAATTATTAAAATAATTTTTTTAAAAAAGTAAGAAGAATATGTGTTCCTCATACTTGAAAGATAGTTTAAATGTTTTAAAATTATATAAATAATTTTTTTTAAAAAAGTAAGTAGAATATGTGTTTCTGATACTTGAAAAATATTTGAAATGTTTTAAAATTAAAAAATTAATTTTTTTAAAAAAATAAGTAGAATCTATGTTTCTGATCCTTGAAAGATATTTGAAATGTTTTAAAATTATAAAAATAACTTTTTGTAAAAAAATAAGTAGATCTTTGTTTCTGGTAATTCATTGATAGTTTAAATGTTTTAAAATTATAAAAATAATTTTTTTAAAAATGTAAGTAGAATATCTGTTTCTGATACTTGAAAGATAGTTTAAATATTTTCATATTATAAAAATAAATTTTTTAAAAAAGTAAGTAGAATCTCTGTTGCTGATACTTGAAAGATAGTTTAAATGTTTTAAAATTATTAAAATTATTTTTTGAAAAAAAGTAAGTAGAATCTCTATTTCTGATCCTTGAAAGATATTTGAAATGTTTTAAAATTATAAAAATAACTTTTTTAAAAAAATAACTAGATCTTTGTTTCTGGTAATTCATTGATAGTTTAAATGTTTTAAAATTATAAAAATAATTTTTTTACAAAAGTAAGTAGAATCTCCGTGTCTGATACGTTAAAGATAGTTCAAATGTTTTAAAATTATGAAAATAATTTTTTTAAAAATGTAAGTAGAATATCTGTTTCTGATACTTGAAAGATAATTTAAATATTTTAATATTATAAAAATAAATTTTTTAAAAAAGTAAGTAGAATCTCTGTTGCTGATACTTGAAAGATAGTTTAAATGTTTTAATATTATAAAAATAATTTTTTTGAAAAAAGTAAGAAGAATCTATGTTCCTGATACTTGAAAGATAGTTTAAATGTTTTAAAATTATTAAAATTATTTTTGTAAAAAAGTTGGTAGAATATCTATTTCTGATACGTGAAAAATAGTTTAAATGTTTTAAAATTATATAAATAATTTTTTCAAAAAAAACAAGGAGAATCTCTGTTCCTGATACTGGAAAGATAGTTTAAATGTTTTAAAATTATTAAAATTATTTTTTAAAAAAAGTAGGTAGAATCTCTGTTTCTGATACTTGAAAGATAGTTTAAATGTTTTAAAATTATATAAATAATTTTTTAAAAAAAAGTAAGTAGAATCTCTGTTTCTGATACTTGAAAAATATTTGAAATGTTTTAAAATTATAAAAAATAATTTTTTTAAAAAAGTAAGTAGAATCTCTGTTCCTGATACTGGAAAGATAGTTTAAATGTTTTAAAATTATTAAAATTATTTTTTTTAAAAAAAAGTAGGTAGAATCTCTGTTTCTGATACTCGAAAGATAGTTTAAATATTTTAAAATTATGAAAATAATTTTTTTTAAAATGTAAGTAGAATATCTGTTGCTGATACTTGAAAGATAGTTTAAATGTTTTAATATTATAAAAATAATTTTTTTGAAAAAAGTAAGAAGAATCTCTATTCCTGATACTGGAAAGATAGTTTAAATGTTTTAAAATTATTAAAATTATTTTTATAAAAAAGTAGGTAGAATATCTATTTCTGATACTGGAAAGATAGTTTAAATGTTTTAAAATTATTAAAATTATTTTTATAAAAAAGTAGGTAGAATATCTATTTCTGATACTGGAAAGATAGTTTAAATGTTTTAAAATTATTAAAATTATTTTTGTAAAAAAGTTGGTAGAATATCTATTTTTGATACGTGAAAAATAGTTTAAATGTTTTAAAATTATATAAATAATTTTTTCAAAAAAAACAAGGAGAATCTCTGTTCCTGATACTTGAAAGATATTTGAAATGTTTTAAAATTATAAAAATAACTTTTTTAAAAAAAATAAGTAGATCTTTATTTCTAGAAATTCATTGATAGTTTAAATGTTTTAATATTATAAAAATAATTTTTTTGAAAAAAGTAAGAAGAATCTCTGTTCCTGATACTTGAAAGATAGTTTAAATGTTTTAAAATTATATAAATAATTTTTTTAAAAAAAGTAAGTAGAATCTCTGTTTCTGATACTTGAAAAATATTTGAAATGTTTTAAAATTATAAAAAATAATTTTTTAAAAAAAGTAAGTAGAATCTCTGTTCCTGATACTGGAAAGATAGTTTAAATGTTTTAAAATTATTAAAATTATTTTTTAAAAAAAGTAGGTAGAATCTCTGTTTCTGATACATGAAAGATAGTTTAAATGTTTTAAAATTATGAAAATAAATTTTTTTAAAATGTAAGTAGAATATCTGTTGCTGATACTTGAAAGATAGTTTAAATGTTTTAATATTATAAAAATAATTTTTTTGAAAAAAGTAAGAAGAATCTCTGTTCCTGATACTAGAAAGATAGTTTAAATGTTTTAAAATTATTAAAATTATTTTTATAAAAAAGTAGGTAGAATATCTATTTCTAATACTGGAAAGATAGTTTAAATGTTTAAAAATTATTAAAATTATTTTTGTAAGAAAGTTGGTAGAATATCTATTTCTGATACATGAAAAATAGTTTAAATGTTTTAAAATTATATAAATAATTTTTTTGAAAAAAACAAGGAGAATCTCTGTTCCTGATACTGGAAAGATAGTTTAAATGTTTTAAAATTATTAAAATTATGAAAATAATTTTTTTTAAAATGTAAGTAGAATATCTGTTGCTGATACTTGAAAGATAGTTTAAATGTTTTAGTATTATAAAAAATAATTTTTTTGAAAAAAGTAAGAAGAATCTTTGTTCCTGATACTTGAAAGATAGTTTAAATGTTTTAAAATTATTAAAATTATTTTTATAAAAAAGTAGGTAGAATATCTATTTCTGATACTGGAAAGATAGTTTAAATGTTTAAAAATTATTAAAATTATTTTTGTAAAAAAGTTGGTAGAATATCTATTTCTGATACGTGAAAAATAGTTTAAATGCTTTAAAATTATATAAATAATTTTTTCAAAAAAAACAAGGAGAATCTCTGTTCCTGATACTGGAAAGATAGTTTAAATATTTTAAAATTATTAAAATTATTGTTTTAAAAAAGTAGGTAGAGCCTCTGTTTCTGATACTTGAAAGATAGTTTAAATGTTTTAAAATTATAAAAAGAATTTTTTTAAAAAAATAAGTAGATCCCAATTTTATGGTAATTCATTGATATTTTAAATGTTTTAATATTATAAAAATATTTTTTTTACAAAAGTAAGTAGAATCTCCGTGTCTAATACTTGAAAGATAGTTTAAATGTTTTAAAATTATTAAAATAATTTTTTTAAAAAAGTAACAAGAATATCTGTTCCTCATACTTGAAAGATAGTTTAAATGTTTTAAAATTATTAAAATTATTTTTATAAAAAAGTAGGTAGAATATCTATTTCTGATACTGGAAAGATAGTTTAAATGTTTAAAAATTATTAAAATTATTTTTGTAAAAAAGTAGGTAGAATATCTATTTCTGATACGTGAAAAATAGTTTAAATGTTTTAAAATTATATAAATAATTTTTTCAAAAAGAACAAGGAGAATCTCTGTTCCTGATACTGGAAAGATAGTCTAAATGTTTTAAAATCATTAAAATTATTTTTTTTAAAAAATAGGTAGAATCTCTGTTTCTGATACGTGAAAGATAGTTTAAATGTTTTAAAATTATGAAAATAATTTTTTTTAAAATGTAAGTAGAATATCTGTTGCGGATACTTGACAGATAGTTTAAATGTTTTAATATTATAAAAATAATTTTTTTGAAAAAAGTAAGAAGAATCTCTGTTCCTGATACAAGAAAGATAGTTTAAATGTTTTAAAATTATTAAAATTATTTTTATAAAAAAGTAGGTAGAATATCTATTTCTAATACTGGAAAGATAGTTTAAATGTTTTAAAATTATTAAAATTATTTTTGTAAAAAAGTTGGTAGAATATATATTTCTGATACGTGAAAAAAAGTTTAAATGTTTTAAAATTATATAAATAATTTTTTCAAAAAAAACAAGGAGAATCTCTGTTCCTGATACTGGAAAGATAGTTTAAATATTTTAAAATTATTAAAATTATTGTTTTAAAAAAGTAGGTAGAATCTCTGTTCCTGATACGTGAAACATAGTTTAAATGTTTTAAAATTATGAAAATAATTTTTTGTAAAATGTAAGTAGAATATCTGTTGCTGATACTTGAAAGATAGTTTAAATGTTTTAATATTATAAAAATAATTTTTTTGAAAAAAGTAAGAAGAATCTTTGTTCCTGATACTAGAAAGATAGTTTAAATGTTTTAAAATTATTAAAATTATTTTTATAAAAAAGTAGGTAGAATATCTATTTCTAATACTGGAAAGATAGTTTAAATGTTTTAAAATTATTAAAATTATTTTTGTAAAAAAGTTGGTAGAATATCTATTTCTGATACGTGAAAAATAGTTTAAATGTTTTAAAATTATATAAATAATTTTTTCAAAAAAAAACAAGGAGAATCTCTGTTCCTGATACTGGAAAGATAGTTTAAATATTTTAAAATTATTAAAATTATTGTTTTAAAAAAGTAGGTAGAATCTCTGTTCCTGATACGTGAAACATAGTTTAAATGTTTTAAAATTATGAAAATAATTTTTTTTAAAATGTAAGTAGAATATCTGTTGCTGATACTTGAAAGATAGTTTAAATGTTTTAATATTATAAAAATAATTTTTTTGAAAAAAGTAAGAAGAATCTCTGTTCCTGATACAAGAAAGATAGTTTAAATGTTTTAAAATTATTAAAATTATTTTTATAAAAAAGTAGGTAGAATATCTATTTCTAATACTGGAAAGATAGTTTAAATGTTTTAAAATTATTAAAATTATTTTTGTAAAAAAGTTGGTAGAATATATATTTCTGATACGTGAAAAATAGTTTAAATGTTTTAAAATTATATAAATAATTTTTTCAAAAAAAAAAGGAGAATCTCTGTTCCTGATACTTGAAAGATATTTGAAATGTTTTGAAATTATAAAAATAACTTTTTTAAAAAAAATAAGTAGATCTTTATTTCTAGAAATTCATTAATAGTTTAAATGTTTTAATATTATAAAAATAATTTTTTTGAAAAAAAGTAAGAAGAATCTCTGTTCCTGATACTTGAAAGATAGTTTAAATGTTTTAAAATTATATAAATAATTTTTTAAAAAAAATTAAGTAGAATCTCTGTTTCTGATACTTGAAAAATATTTGAAATGTTTTAAAATTATAAAAAATAATTTTTTAAAAAAAGTAAGTAGAATCTCTGTTCCTGATACTGGAAAGATAGTCTAAATGTTTTAAAATCATTAAAATTATTTTTTAAAAAAAGTAGGTAGAATCTCTGTTTCTGATACGTGAAAGATAGTTTAAATGTTTTAAAATTATGAAAATAATTTTTTTTAAAATGTAAGTAGAATATCTGTTGCTGATACTTGAAAGATAGTTTAAATGTTTTAATATTATAAAAATAATTTTTTTGAAAAAAGTAAGAAGAATCTCTGTTCCTGATACTAGAAAGATAGTTTAAATGTTTTAAAATTATTAAAATTATTTTTATAAAAAAATAGGTAGAATATCTATTTCTAATACTGGAAAGATAGTTTAAATGTTTTAAAATTATTAAAATTATTTTTGTAAAAAGTTGGTAGAATATCTATTTCTGATACGTGAAAAAAAGTTTAAATGTTTTAAAATTATATAAATAATTTTTTAAAAAAAATAAGTAGAATCTCTGTTCCTGATACTGGAAAGATAGTTTAAATGTTTTAAAATTATTAAAATTATTTTTTTAAAAAAGTAGGTAGAATCTTTGTTTCTGATACATGAAAGATAGTTTAAATGTTTTAAAATTATGAAAATAATTTTTTAAAAATGTAAGTAGAATATCTGTTGCTGATACTTGAAAGATAGTTTAAATGTTTTAATATTATAAAAATAATTTTTTTAAAAAAAGTAAGAAGAATCTCTGTTCCTGATACTTGAAAGATAGTTT
>JAAWWB010000143.1:0-25006 GCA_018804465.1 Populus tomentosa
AGAGTCTACATTTTGTTGTGATAATAATTAGTCATTTATGTAACTAATTCGTTAATATAGTATTTTCCAAATTAATGCGTGATGTTTGCAAGGCATATATAGTGGGGATCTAGACTTATCCGATACATCATATGGCAGACTTTTATGTGAAGTAATTGTATGGCAGTACATCTTTTATTATTGGTTCAAGATCCAATATCCAGAGTTGAATTTATTAGTGAAGAACTAAGAATATAGTCAACATCAATATTATAGCACAATATCATCAAAGAGATTGTTCACAAATTCCTTTAAAACATAAAAGCAGACATTATAAATTTCTAAATATCATTAAAGAATTAAGTCAATTAAATAATTTTAAGTTATAGAATCTTAAAATATAATTTATATTATTTTCTAATATATATTTTCAAGTAAAAATTCTCTGGATTTAACATATTATTTTGTACTTAAAATTAGAATAGAAAATAAGAATAAAACGTGTAATTATTTGATAATATATATTGAGACAAACCTCTTAGCCTTTAATGCATGGTGATGGCAATGGGATATGGAGTGAGAAACATGTTGCTGTTCAATGAAGACAACAATGAGAAGAGTCGTTAAGAGGGTCAGTACTCACCATTAATTTGAGACAGGTTTTTGTTGGACTATCATGCAGTCTGTTCCGAATTGTTCTTCAGTTACGAATCTTAGTTAGAGAGTCATGACCTTGGGCCAGCAAGATTTATTTATTTATTTATTTTTGATTTACGTGAGTGTCGGGCCAGCTTGCGTGTACCACAATTAATCCCATAGTCCACTGAACATCCTACAAATCCAGTGAATATATAAGGCACCGCGAGGGTGATAAACATGTACAATAAAATTTAAACCTTGATGAAATGAAAAGAAACAAGCTCCATCTACACTACATCAAGAGCTTAAGTGCAGGGCCAGCAAGATTTATTATTATAGAATAGTGGTTACTATACGGCAAACATGAGTTCTGCAACAAAATAAATTAAAAAAAAAAAAAAAAAGTTCTGCCGTACCCTAGATCCTGGCTAAGTTAGAAGGAAAAAAAAAGGCCCGATCCAATGAACGGAAGACACCATGATAGTTAAGCTTGGCCCAGTCCATATTCCCAGGTTATTATATATATATATATATATATATATATATATATAATCTATATTATATATATATGAAAAAAAAATGTAAGTTGCTAGAAAGAAGAACAATAATGCTAATTTTACCATAACTAATTTAAGAGAATTCTATCCATTGAATTGGTTGGATCCATCTATATGATCATTGTTAGGGTTGGACTTGCGAAGGGGAGATGTGCCCGTTGAAGCATGGAAAACAGAGGATCTATATGGACGACATGCCTGAATCCAGGGGCAAAATATGGCTTTTACTGCAATAAATAATTGCTCGGACTGCATGCTATAGCATCCCAAGGTACAATTATGGTGTCCCCCAACCTTGCCCCTTTCTTCCCCTTCAAAGGTTGTATGCACATCACCCTTTTTGCCCCCGAGCTGTCCATGGCCTCGAGAAGAGTCCTCATCTTTATGAAAGTCCTCTGCTGCTGTAAGCCTGTAAGAGTGCAGCAGCACATTCAGGCCATGATCAGAAGTGAGTAATATTAATAACAGAGATGACATTAGTTAATCCTAGCAATAACTGACAAAGTTAAGAAACTGGTTAAGATAAAGTACATCCCTCTGCCAACCAAGAAACCAACCATTTCCCCCCCTGTTTTGAGTTGTTTCCAAGAAAACTAGGTACAACTCTAAATTTCTCGAACCCAGGGGAGGAAAACATGGCTTTTTCAAGAGGATATGTCTCCCAGCCATTCACATAGAAAATAGCAGACCTCAGTGTGAAGATGTGGCGGCTTCCGTCCCAAATTTAAGCTGTGCTGCAAAAGACACTGCAGTTTGAAAACAATTTTTTAATGTACAGGGGACATATTCGCTATCACGATTGTACCTTTACTGAGTAAACAGAACTAAATGCCAGGGAATAAAATACGCCTGGAATATCTTACAGTAGGAAAGACAAGAATACAAGGTCTCATTTGAAAACTTCTCAAGACCACAACTTCATCAGAAGTTATTGACTCAGAGAAATCAACTCTAAGAAGTGTTGTTTCATTTCAATGAATTGGCAGTGAAACTCAAGCTGCAGCCAGTAAAATAGGTTACAATGATAATAGCGATGTAATGGAGCAGAGTTGGCCACAGAGAAATAGATATCCCTGGGGCTCTCATAGTGGGTGAAAGTCACAACCCGCTTTGGTTTAGAACCAAAATAGCTCAGCCATACTGGAACACCTTTTCAGTTTATTTAAGAACAAAATATATAGAGAATTAAGTGCTCAAAATGTATAAATTACGAGCCTTTTTAGGGTAAAATTTTTGGGCAAAAGCTCTTATATCACTTGTATAAAACTTGCGAGAGAGAAAAAAGGTGGCTGATAGAAATGACCACTTTTTATTTAATTACACGACTCTCTTATAAAATGTCTGACACTAAACCCTTTTTATTCATTTTCATTCTCAAATTGTTTTGTTTTTAATTTTAGCCTTTTGTTCCTAATTTTCATGTGTAATTTATCAAAATTTATTAAGGAAAGAAAAGAATTCAACAACAGAGAACAAAAGTGTAGGACAATGAGAAAACTCATGGCCAATCTAAAACTCAGGAGAAAAGTTCTTTTTCATTTTCGTACTTTTATTTTTATTTCTTCACACTATAGTTTTTGTATAATTTCAATTTAGATTTAAAAGTTATCTTCTTAACATTTCAGTCATTATCTAGAGAGAAAAGAAAGAAAATCGTCTCAGAGAGAGAAAGTATTTTGTTTAGGTAATTTTTATCAATCAAACTCGTCATTATTTATGTTAACTGGTTTCATTCGATAAAAAAAATTCAATAATAATAGATTTTTTCTATAAATATACCTAAAAAATTATATTGAGTTTTTTTTTTAATTAATTAATTTTTGTTTATCAGGTGATTTTAGGGTGTTTGAAAGTTAGTAAGTGATTTAGAGAAGTTATTATAATGTTTCTTGGCTAATGCCTAACAAGCAACACGTCGATTGTTTTTTGTTTTTGAATTTCTTCAAAAATATAAGTGGTGGACCCTAAAAAAATAAGTGTCAAACCCTTAAAAAAATAAATAAATAAGTCCCAAGTGCATGGCCTACCTTAGGCTCTAGTGCCCTAGGCCATCCAAGCTCATTCACCTGGTGTGTTTTTTATATAATTTTATTTTTTAATATTAAGTTTTTATTGGAATTTTTTTATTAATTTTTATTTTTTTAATTTTATTCTTGAATATTTGATTGATTTTAAATTGGTCTTCATATTTGTTATCATATAATTAAATAAAAAATATTATTGAACCTAATAGAGTCCATGATCCAGGTCATAAGTTTGACAGGTTAATTAAGTCGGTCAAATATGTCTCGTGTCAAATCTTTTTTTAAAAATGTCATCTTTAGATTTTTCTTAAAGCCAGATCGTGATTTTATTGATCATTCAGGTTGTCTTTGGCCCTGCGTGCTTAGACTTTTTTTGTTATTTTTTTTCTCTGATTTTTTTTTCCTTTGACCCTACCAAGTCAATTGGGTCACATTGTGGCAACTCCTACATGATTTAATTTGAAATTTAGGTTAGACAAAGAGTCAAATCAAGAGTTTTTAGGTTAGACTTATTGGACCGTGTTTAATAACAATGCCAAAAAGTTTCTCACGGTCTAGAAATATACTAAAAAGCCTAGGCATTTCAATGTAACAATCCACAATAATTTTATTATTTTCAATTTTATCTTCAATTTTTTTTTTCAATTGCAGCCTTCTATGCCCAAATTAATGGCCAGTTTGTGAAATTTTGTTAAAAATAAAAAATTAACAAAAAATGATTAAAGTGTAAAATAATGAGAAATCTTGTGTAAAATAAGGAGAAATCTCATGTTTAATCTCAAGTTCTCTAAAAAATTTTCTTTTTAGTCCACCTAATTTTCTTTTTTCTTACTCTTCAGTTTCTTTGTTTTTTTTTTTCAATTTTAATTTTAGTTGAAAGATTTATTTTCATGACATTTCTATCCATGAAATTAAAAAACAATAGAGAAAGCCATCTGAAAACGACAATAAAAAAAAAATTATTGGTTATATCACTTTTCAACAACAAAACTTGATGTTTCTAATATCAACAAGTTTCATTCGATTAGAGAAGTTTCATAAAAATATTTTTATATTTTTAATTTGCCCAAAAAGCTAGATATAAATCAAGAGAGATTTTTTTTTAGTTTGATCTTGTGGTTTTTGATTAGTTTTAGAAAAATTACCCATGAAAAAATTTAAATTGAATCTACTGATTTCGCAATTTTAAGGTGCTCCCATGTACGTGCCCTAGTCTTTTTTTAATTGTTGGCCAATCATGTGAGCTAATCTCTTTTTTTTTTTTTCATGAATTATCTCTATTTAAATCTTGTTTAATATTTTTATATTTTAAAATTTATTTTTAACTTTAGCATATTAAAATAATTTAAAAATAAAAATAATTTCCAAACAAAAATAATTTTTAAAAATACCGTTTCTACCGTAAAAACAAATATTCCCTCTATCTGAACTTTTTATGACAGTCTTTTTGTTAAGAAAAAATAAAAAGGAAAAAAACTGAATTAACGGATAAAGCACTAGCTTCCCTCGTTATCCCCTTGGCCTCTCTTTCTCGGAATCCAAAAGAATGGCCACCGTCACCACCACTACAGCTATTCTTTCCTTCCACTCCCAAAACCCCATCAAAACTCTACCATCATTCTGTCTCTCAAATATCCCTTTCTCCATTTCCAAACCCAATTTCACTTCCTTCACTAATTTGTCTCTTTCAATTCCTGCCTCTAAATCAAACAATGCGAACAGCCCTCTCAACAGATACAGTCGCTTCTCCTGCAACTGCATCTCCACAGCCACCCCCAACACAAATTACGAGGTACGTACCCACCTATTTAATTCATCAATACCCTTTTGTTTGGTTTCTTCGAAAACTGAAGGAAATCTTGATCGTTTTTCTTGGCTAATTTGTTTCATTTCACAGAGTTATTCCTTTTGGTTTCTTTAATGGACAGATCGAACTTGAATTAATGGAAGACATCAAATTGATCTTTTTATCTGAGTGCATAGGAGTATGGTTGTGTGAGAGAGTTCAGAGTGTGATAAGTTGTTTAGAGTGAGTATTGATTACTTTGCTAGGAACCAAAGTTGATCATTTATATTACAAAGTTGGGAAATTTAATTTGTCTATAAGAAATTTGGTCATTGAGATGAGATTTTCTTGTTGGCAGTGTGGTTTGGGTGGAAATAGGACGTCGGTAGAACGAAACCAAATGTGCTGTCCTTCGGGTAGATTGGACTAGGATACTACTATTGATAAACCAAGTGGCTAAACTCTTCTTAGAAAACAAAGGGATTTTCTTGATTTCTATTTTTCTCTCTAACTTGTTAATTCTCTGCATGCTTTTTAATCATCGAGGTTGGCTAACAGCATATTCCAAATGTGTAAATGCAATGCAGTTTTCTGATAGTTCTTCAGAAGTGGAATTGAGATTATCACTTGTGGGACTAGACATTCAAAGTTCCAGAGATATATTCGTGGATGCAGATGGCACCTCCTTGGTAGTCCAAGTACAGCACTCTGGGTCGCTTATCACACTTATAGAAACAAATAAGATGTTCGAGAAAATAAAGCCTGCTGAAACAATATGGTTTGTGGCACAGAAATACATGGATTCGATTAGCTAGAAGAAGTCTTTTCAATAGTTGGTCTGATGCTTATTGTATTGAGCAGGTTCATAGATGATGATCAACTTGTTATCAACATGAAGAAGCAAGACCCAGATTTGAAATGGCCTGACATTGTGGAGTCATGGGAATCCCTGACAGCAGGATCTATGCAACTCCTGAAAGGGGCATCGATCTTCCTTGTTGGTGATTCAACTGAAATTAACCAAAAAGTGGCTCGAGAACTTGCTGTTGGTCTTGGGTATTAATCTATCTTTAGCTTCTAAAATTACAATTTGTGTAGTAATTGTTTGACATGTTGATTTCGACAATCATCTTACTCCTCTTGGGTATTAATCTTTTCTCTCCTTTTTTCCCCCTTCTGTAGCTTATTTAGTTGGCTTGATAATTCCTTTTTTCTGATCCATTGCTAATGTCAATGTCCGTCATCTTTCATGATGTACCTAGACAGTGGTTAAATTACTTTGCACTCTTCACAGAGCATCACTTTAGCGACTGTCCTTGGTTTTGTAATGGCGTGCTGTCTACTAGACTACCAGCTCTTTCTGTTCCTGTAAATCATCATCAAGGACCTTCATTTTCTTTTGGTCTTCGTTACTTATTGATATTACATTGGACCAAATTCCATTCCTAATCAATAATCAAGGAAAGCTAGCTCTCATATGTCTTGTAGAACTCTTTGAGCTCCACACTTTCTCTCTGCTGTAAAGTTTATTGATTTAATATGTTTCAGGTACACGCCACTTGATACACAGGAGTTGCTAGAAACATTTGCTAAGCAAACAATTGATTCATGTGAGTATAGTTATTAATTTGGTTCTCCTGCTACTGGAACTGGTTGATAGCCTTCAGAGCTATCTCTCTATTTCTCGTGTCTACAGATCAACACATACACATGTATACAGCGTAAAATAGCTCTCTACCTCCATGTCCCAGGAGCTGATAGTGACTAAACATTTACAGTATCGCTGAATTGCTTTGTGTAGATATTCAGATATTTAGCTTAACATAGACATTGAAAAGGATGGCATAATTGTCGACCCCATTGTTGCAGTTGCTTCTATTGCAAATGAGATCTTTATAACTTACAAAAAAAACTCTTCTGACAGAGCTTAGAAGCCAGCCCGCAAAATAAATGTTTTGATCTACATAGGCGCCTTTCTCACATCATTTACTTGATAGTTTGCTATCATTTGTTTCTGCGGTTTCCTTGTGAATAATCTTTCTTAGCTACACACTACACTTTGCAAAGCAAACATTTTTCAGCGCTACAATGTACTTCATACTGTTGAGTTAATGTGATCAAATGACTTTCTAGACTGAATTATCCTTACTTGAAATGACTTATATTACCCATCTTGCAGTGCATTAACGAATGTAATCAATTCCAGGGGTGCTTGCTGAAGGCTCTGACTCTGTAGCTGAAGCAGAATGTGCTATATTAGAAAGCTTAAGTAGGTACGGTATCTGGAGTAATTAATTTTTTAGCTTTCTTTTTTTTCTAGAATAGTTAAAACCCTATTCTTGGTTTGGTTGGTCTTGCAGTCATGTACGTGCTGTTGTTTCTACATTAGGAGGGAAGCAGGGAGCTGCTGGAAAGGCTTATAAATGGCAGCATCTTTATGCAGGGTTCACTGTCTGGTTGTCACAGACCGAAGCCTTAGGTATCCTTTTCTTGATATTCTGCTTGTTGCTGGATTTTGGATTGGAAAGTCAAATTGATGTGAGTCGCACTACGTAACACATCACATTCTTACAAAATTCTAAACTTCTAGTCAGTTTTTTTTACTAGAGTAACCTCAAGCAATATGTCTTGGTGTGTAAATATACCTAAGTCATCCATCTTGGTCAAATCAAAATCTTACTATAAGTCATACATCTTTGAGACGCCAGTATTGTACTACTTCTATTATTTTTAGAATTGCTACAATGACAAGGATGAGAGGTAGGGAATTACAACTCCAAAGTCACCAGTTTTGCCTGCGTCTTCCTAATTAAATTTGAGTAACTTGCAAAGTCTGCTCACATTCAACGCAGATGAGGATTCAGCTAAAGAGGAGGCTAGAAAGAATGTTAAAGATCGCAGTGTAGCATACTCAAATGCTGATGTGGTTGTCAAGCTCCAGGGTTGGGATTCTGATCATGCCAAAAGTGTTGCTCAGGCATCCTTGAGTGCTCTCAAGCAGTTGATTCTGTCTGACAAGAAACTTCCAGGTGCTCGTCAACTTCTTTTTGTAACTCCAGCTTGTTTTTTTCATTTCTAATCAGAAAATGAATGAGCTTATGGTTTCTAAAAATTGTTTGAAAAAAAGAAGAAGAGAGGCCTGAAATAGGATGAAGAAGTTATCTAAAGTTTGAACTTTATATGACCTGACAATATTTAAGGAAAGTAAAACGGAAAACCTGCATTAACAATTCACCAGAAGACCTGAACAGTCATTTTATTTGATAGTTATAAATTTACAGATTTTTGCATCATCCATGTAATTCTAGTTGATGTTTGAGCGCATTGGAGTCTAAATTAAAGATTGGACATGATGTTTTGTTAGAGAATAATATAAATTATATCTTGGAACCTTACCTAATAACTTAAGCTATTGGATCGAGATGGTTCTTTGACATGTTTATCTATCAATGATAGCAAAAAAGAAATGCTTTACCTTGGCCACCAAAGCCACTTGCTGCTTGATAAGAAACGATGAGAGCTTGTTTAGTGGGATTTAGAAGAGCATCTTAGCTGGGGCTAACATGAGATGACCTGAAAAGGTGGAGGCGGGAATGCCGAATTATCACGTTGTCATCCATTGATGTATAGGCCTAGATTAATGCTTTAGATTTATCATTCATCGCATTTCAGTTATTTAATCAAATTTAAGTGGAGAAGTTTAGCTATTCTCTCATTGATAATTCTTGATGCTATGTGCTTGGAAGGTAAGAAGAGCCTTTATATAAGGCTAGGATGTCGTGGGGATTGGCCAAACATCAAACCTCCTGGTTGGGATCCATCAAATGAAGCTGAATCGATCTCCTAGTATGTGGCAGATCCGATGTTGTAGAGTGGGAGGATTGTTGAATTCCAATCTTTTTGGCACCATTTCATGGCTGGTAATTACCATGTTGTCTTTACACAATTTTTTTAAGGAATTTTTTCAGTAGCCGTTGTTGCAGCAAGCAACTACCTGTTCATTGTGTCATCACAAGTGAAGAAATTCGTGAACAGAGTGCAAGGAAGTTAAACTAGTAAAGTATTTTAAATTTTATCCCTTTACAAAACCTAGCTGGGAGCCTGACACGCAATCTTTCCTTCCATCCATTCATTCAAAACCCTTCTCACGATGCAAGGGAAAAAAAAAACCCTTTTCTATATATATATATGTTTGGAAATTTTCTAGGTGAAGTCCAATCCCAGCACGCTTTCCTATGTCATGCAAACTTTTTTTATAACTTTTCTACGCGTGTACACTGTTTTTTTAATGATTTTTCAATGCAAAGCAAATATCTGTTTCTATGATAGTGGCAGATCATGACTAATATTAATAGCATGTGTGATACAATAATGATGGCATATTACGTCCACCAAAATTTATCATGGTTAGCCAACCATTTTTTTCAGCAATAACACAATTTTTCCATCCACGGCTTGAATTTATGAATTCAGTCATTAACACGATAGCAATTTTTAGCAAGAAAAATCAGCCAAAGATCATAAAAGTCAGTCAAAGCTCATGAAAGTCAGGTAAAACCATTGAAAGTCAGGCAAGATATACAGTATACAGCCATCACTTTATTTGTTCTCTTCCTAGATATTTTTTTCTTTATACAAGTCATCAACCCAGCCATGAAAACTCTAATTCATATGTGAAGTGTTTTAAGTGGAAAATGGAACAAAAAGTTAATACATTCTCTTTCATATTTCATATAAATATTGTTCATGGTTGACAAAACTTAAAGAGAAAAGAGATCAATTGATTTTTCTATCATAGAGACTCCAATTCTTTCAAGTCCTCAATAAGTACAAGTTCTTAATAATGTTGTTCTAGCCATCCAAAAACATCTTCACATTATATCATTCTATCAACATGAAAGTTAAAATAATAATGTTGTTCTAGCCATACAAAAATATCTTCACATTATATCATTCTATCAACATGAAAGTTAAAATACCGCTCCCCAAGACAACTTCATTTTTGTTAATAAACAAGACAAAATAATATGTCAAGTAAACACAATTCTCAAACTCTATAAAGGAGCCAACACTCATCAACATACCTTAGCCATAAACATAGCTATCTCCATCAATCTTTTTTTGAGATTCAATCTCGTTCATGTGCCCCCCCATTACAAAAACCATAGATATTATAAACAAGATATTGCATCAGCTCCTAAATATCATTCCTACAGTGTAGGAGAATCTCTACTTTAACAAAAAGTATTACACACTCACCTTTACTTTAGCATAGTGTTACATACTCATATCTCTAAAGATTCTGATGTGAAGGCCAATCTGAACAACTATGAAGGTCTTACAAATCCTATGAAGCATGTATAAAAATGTCAAAAGTGACATCGAGTTAGTGATAACAAAGAGTAATGTCGTGTGCAAGATTTTTCTTTTAATTTTTTATGGTTATGCTAGGGTTTGGTATCATAATCTTGACCATAGCTCTATCATAGGTCTTCATGGTCTTTGTGTAAAGCTCATCTCTCATTTCAGCACAATTATTCCAAATAAAAAAAGCACAATTAAGCTTCTTCTTTTTTTTTTCTATCACACAACTAGAAGGTAAAAGTACAAAGGCATATCTCAAAAGATTCAACAAGAAAATGCTAAGCTTTGGGAATTTGCTCGAACTCGTCAATATTCAAGCCCTGATCAATGAAATCTATAACTATTTGTTATGAGAACTTGTACATTTTTCATAATAAAACACTTATCAATCTAAAACAAGTGATGAAGAACCATATTCAAGTAGAGAAAGTTAGTGTGACTAAACATGATCACCATCAATTCTAAATGGTGGAATCTCCATAACATCACAGATCTCCTAGCCAAGCATAAAAATAAACATCAAGGGGCACATTTATGATCTTTTTATGTTCCTTGGACTCTGACCACACACACCTCTCACTATCACACGAGTTGAGGTGTTGGATGCTATAAAAAAAAAAGACTTCGTGCAATAACCACCTGCAATGAAAAGTGATTCAAACACAAGAAACCCTAATAAAGAAACCCTAATAAGTTTTATCTCTTTTACTATTACCATAGGCACGACATATAAAAGCTTCATGCACTCAAAAAGGGATAGAAAAATTGATCTCTATAGGATACCTCAATAATTTGTAAAGGTTGCACCTTGACAGAAAAAAAAATAGAAAATCCTCATAATGTGCTGTCTAAGATAAGATAATTTTTCAGTACTTTTCCATGCCTCCATGAAAATCTCTATGTCTCCATGAACTCTCCATCTCAAATTCTTCATTTAAATTCTTCAGGTCTCCATGATCATATCTCTAAAAAAAGAATCAGTGATCCTTCTCAATCTTTATAATCAACCATGAACATTTTCCTCTAAAAATGCATTCTGAATGCATGTATAGACCACCTTACTTTTACACATATTTTTTATTTCTATACTATTTATCTGCACAAGTAACAAAAACAAATTCTTCTTTTTCTTGCAAAAACATTAGTAAAGATTTACATGAAGAAATTAATAAAAGCCACGAGCATTATCTAAAAGCATTCATCTCTTATGAAGACCTAACTAGGGTAACATTCTCGTACAATCCTAGAAAAAATAAAGGTAATATCTATATAGTATAAGTATTTTCCCTTTTTATTAGTTAAAATCTTTCAAACATACGTGTTTAAAAAACATAAGGGGCAAGTAATGATGTCAGGAAAAAAAATTCTAAAAAAGAATTTTTCTTTCTAACTACTTGGGCCACGCCCAAGTGACTAGAATTTTTCTAGCCAAAATCCAACCCTAACCCGATGTTGCCCCAGATTAATCAATCTACCAAATATGCTTGAAAGATTCATCTCTCATGAAGACCTAACTAGGGTAACATTCTCGTACAATCCTAGAAAAAATAAAGGTAATATCTATATAGTATAAGTATTTTTCCTTTTTATTAGTTAAAATCTTTCAAACATACGTGTTTAAAAAACATAAGGGACAAGTAATGATGTCAAAAAAAAAATTTCTAAAAAAGAATTTTTCTTTCTAACTACTTGGGCCATGCCCAAGTGACTAGAATTTTTCTAGCCAAAATCCAACCCTAACCCAATGTTACCCCAGATTAATCAATCTACCAAATATGCTCCCCTATGTACTTTTTCGAGTTCCTTATAATCACCATACAAACTTTTTATAGATTTTTTCTATGTGTATACATGATTTTTTTATGCTTTTGCTTCGTATAATATCGTTTTCTACACCAACAGTAGACCCTTACAACATTTTTTACCAATAGCATGCATGACACATCAATGAAAAGCTATTATGACCAACTAAACCAAATTTCTCACCAATGATACAATCTCTTTTTTTAGAAGAAATCCCAAGCTTGAGAGTATAATTACACTCAATCACCCATGTAATAGGAAATTCAAGTCATCTATAATATTGTTATGAACACAAAAATAATTCATAGTAAGAAGAGCCAATTAGATGTCATAAAAGCTTGCCAAAGACCAGGAGAGCCATGTGAAACCATTGAAAGTCATGTTAGATACATATTTTCTAACCCTCATTTTATTTTATTTTCATTTTATATATTGTTGTTTACACACTTATTACTCAAGTATTGAAAAGTTTCATGTTTTTTTAAAGAACTTGTTTTTTTAGAATCAACCAACCTATCAACCTAGCTATGAAAATAAGGTTTTTCAAGACTTAAACTCCTTTAATTATTAGAATCACATAAACTCTCTCAGACAACTAAATTTTCAAATCTCTGATCTCTCTACACCTACAATATAGACATCACGATGACCGAAAGTAATAGTTACAATAACCCAATAAGTTACACCATAAAGGCCTACATAGATACCCACTAAGACAAACTTATTAACCATAATCTCTTAAGAAACCTACGCACTAAAGACCCTAAATAACACCTTTGCAAGTATTGGACAGTGAATGGAGAATGCTCATATGTTAATCACAAGAAGGCTATTTGTGGTATCGCTCTCCCTATAGGGTCGGACAAGCTTTTCACCAAGAGTAGAGATGGCACTATCGGAATCTGAAACTACCACTCTAGCAAGTGTAATCAGGTCATCAATCTTGGTGCAGAAACTTAGTGTCTTATTTGGGTTACCATTGTCAAAGTTTGGAACTTGAATGGGGAAAATATTAACGAGTTCTCTTTAGAGAGGCATGTTGGTCAAGTCTATGCTTTGGTTATTCATAAAGACTTGCTCTTTGCTAGGGCAGTTAATGGTGATATATCGTGTGGAAAGGGAGTTTTGAGGTCAATCCATTCAAATTAGTGGCAATGATCAAAGCCCATAAACAGGCAGTAAAGAGGCCTCGTGAACAACAGAATTCTTGCATAATTAGCCAGGCTTTGAAAATTTTAGCCATTCTATAATTTGTCAATTTGATAGAAAATTCTAAAAGCTGACGTGTTTTAGGTTTTGCTTTCATACTTTTTGCTCTGGTTGTAAGATGTATGTTTTATTATTGATATAGTAATAATGTAAAGATTTGCATAATTAAACCATGGACATATGTATGCCTTTTCTTTTTTTTTTTTGGTATTTTGGCCAACTCTCTACACTATACATCCTTATTGATGCATATATTGAATCGGGAATTCTATTTCAATAGCTTTACTTGAAAATAATTGCTATGAATTCTTTCTATAAGTCTCGCATATCTTGTAAATGACAAGATTGGTTTAGCAAATCTCTTTACAAAAGATTGAATAATTGATTTCACTATATGAGCAATACAAATGCTTATTCTTCATGGATTCCCTGTCTAATTCTTAATGCCTTTTCTATTGGTTTCTTTTTATAATTATTATTTCAAGTTGTTTAATTAAAGTTCTAATAGATGGTCAAAACAGGTACCTCTCTTTTATGCAATTTTCCATCTCGCATCGTGAATCCTGAGCTCATTCATGTTAATCCATTATGACTTGTGATTCTTGTTTATTTAATAATTCCTAATTATCCCATTTTGATTCCAGGATTAATTGTTGGCTGCCTTTTTTATTCCAAACTTAATGACATTAGCTATGCATGACAGTCGTAGAGTTAACTGCAGGTATTATGAATTTAGCAAACAAATTACCTAAAATACTAAACAATTAGGGTTTTTATGATTAAAATAATAAAATATCTAGGGTTTATTATGGTGCATCATTGTACATAAAGATAGTGAAGTTCATGCCTTTTTTCTTCATTTTCAAACTTCTTTCCTTTTAATTAAATCAGCCTAATTAGATGAATTAGGTTTGAAATTATACTAAACATATCAAATTAAAAGAAATATGACTCGCATGTATAACAAGAAGAAAATGCATAGTTAATCCCAAATTTACAATAATTTTTATTTTGTTCTCAAATTTTATTTTTTTTATTTATTAGTCCTTGTGTTTGAAAGAGAAGAAATAAACTT
Organism: Populus tomentosa; assembly: GCA_018804465.1. Classification (NCBI taxonomy): domain Eukaryota; kingdom Viridiplantae; phylum Streptophyta; class Magnoliopsida; order Malpighiales; family Salicaceae; genus Populus; species Populus tomentosa. Next base: position 14,437 of record JAAWWB010000143.1, read on the forward strand.
GCTGAAGAAAGACCGAAGAGAAAGAAAATTGACAATTGTTACAATTCAAGTAATCAAAATAACCAAGATGGTGTCAAATAATTCCATTTAACGAGAAGAGTTTAATGGTTGGTTTTTTTTCACCTTTATCTTGCTTAAAAAAATAGATCAAACTCAATAAAGAATTTTTCTGATTTAATTTTATATTTTTTAAATTAATTTATGGGTGTTTTGAATTGAAAAAATGATTTATCGATGTTTCTCAAGTGTTTTTATGTTAAAAAAAAATGGGTTTTTAACTCTCTCACAATTGATTGGCTCAACTATTTTTTAAGTTCTTTTATTAAATATAAATAGCATTTTTGTATTTTTTAATTAAAAAATAATATAATTTTCTTGTCGAATCAAAAAAACTTACTCTTATGATTTTCTTGTCAAATCAGGGACTCAAGAGAAAAATATCATGATTGGCTTTTCTAGCTTTGCATATGCTTATACTCTGATAGGCCACAGTGTCGAGCATAGTTTTAAGACCTGACTCAGTCCAAGGTCCGGGTTTCGAGTTTTGACCGAGTCACCTAGTCGGTTGGGTCAAATTTTTTTTAAAAAAAAATCAAAACGCTGTCATTTTAATAATAAAAAAAAGTTAACGGATTTGCAGCCAGGTCTTGCCGGGTCAACCCGCCAGGTCACACCTAGTTTTTTCTTCATTTATTTTTTCTTCAATTCGGCCTGGTTCCAGTCCTGGATCGACCCGCCAGGCCGGGCCGGGTTTCAAAACAATGGTGCCGAGTAGTGTGACAGATCATAACAATCAAAAGTTATAGGTGCGCGTTTCGCGGGAGGAACAATTTTTTAATTAAAAAAAAAGTAATAAGTTAAACAAATATTAAACTTAGTTAAATTAACAATATAAATGTTTATAAAAAGAATCTAATAATAATAAATAAATCAACAAAAAAATAAAAAAAATCACACCGAAGTCTATTTAAATTATCAAACAACTCAATATTAACCTAGTTAAAGAAAAATTAAAAAAAAATATCAGCTTAAAAAAAAAACTAAATAAACCTAAACAAATCTTCTAAACCTAGTCCAATCTAAAAAATTATAACTTGCTAAATCATGAACTCTAATTCAATCAAAAAACTTAAATATCATTTAACTTAATTTTGAAGGAATTGTTGAAAAAAATATTAATAAAAATATTAAATAAAAAATTAGCTAAAATCTGAAAATTAAAATGAAATTCAAGGTAAATATGGGGCTCACTTTACAGAGACTTGCTAGAATGATGGAATTGATGGTGATTTCATAGTAACACAGTTCGTTCATTGCTGAAAGTTAAGAGTTTTTCACCGGTGCACTAACTTGAAGTCTGACTCATAGTTCCGAGCAATTAATAGACAGAGCAACTTGTCATGACTACATTAATCGATGAGAAACATTGACCTCAACTGTAAAGACTAACTCACCGCAACTTCATCTTTAGACATGTATATTGATGCATTGAGTTCTGCCTTGTATTTTACAAGGAATTAAACCTAAGACTTTTAAAGAATTGGCTGCTCGAGTTGACAAACTTAACATTATTGTGGTCAAGAAATCGTCTTTGCCTACGTAAGAGCCTAAGAGAAATAAACCAGAAGTTCGTGAACTCAGAAAGTACACTCCAAAAGTTAAGGGAAAACAGTCTTTGGTACTGGTTCTCTTCCGTGAGATAACCTTTGGGGTCTTTTTCTCAAATCTGGTTCTCTTTGGGTCGCTTGGATCCATCACTACTATCTTAAGGGAAGAAGTATCTGGACAATCGAATAAGTTCCAGGTGATTAATGTTCATGGAGCTAGAGGAAAATTTCGCACCTAAGGAATGTTGCTTGGGGTTTGATTCAACATGTTGCTGTTAATGGCTAGAATACCTTTTTATTGGCATCCTTTGGGTCTTCCCCTTTAAGAGTTTTAGTTCTACAAATACCTATGATGCTACCGGCCCTTCCTTTTCCGTCCAAAGTTTCAGCTCTGATTCTGAATGATAAGTACTGGAGTTCCCCCCCGCCCCCGGGAAGATTAGAAGACTTGGTCATGATCCAAACACCCCTCAGTAATGGTGCTCATCCCGATCATGATAAAGAGGACGTGGTGACGCAGAAGCTAAGTACGTACTCCTAATGGAACTTCGATCTTGAGAACCAAAAGGCCTCTTGTAGACTGCTTTGAATTGTCTCGGGGTTCTCTCATGATTCCAAGACACAGCTTCATAGGATGGCTTGCGCTGTGCTTGATAGACTGTCAACAAAAGCTTTACAAGTGAAATTAAACGGGGTAATTCTACTAATCCTTGCTGCGTTCTCCGTAATATGGCGGACGAGAGCAGAGCATCTTTTCCTCCTCCTTTTTTGGTGACTACTCCAAGCACCTGATATTATTTCTAGAAGTCTAATTCAGTGATCGGTTGGAGATTGACATTTTGAATTTCAATGGGCTAAAACTCAGAAGTCTTTTTATCCACTCTCTTACGGCTTGCACGCATGGAGCTCCTACATATACTCTGTTTGCAGGTGCGTATCATTAAACTGCATTTTTGCTTGTCTTCTCCCCCATGAAGACAATTCAGCTATCATAATCAGCGTATGCACAAATATCAACATGTTCGTGGTAATCTAGGTAAAACGGAGTCTCTCTCCATCCATGCCACTTTTTTGTCTCTGTAAGATAAAAGCCTCAGCAAATTTTCCACGAAGGCCTTAAAATTCAGAGATTGATGGGTCCCGCAAGAAAAGAAAAGCAGAAGATGGTTAGAACTAGGATGCAAAAGGGTTTGGGGGGTCATATCGGTTTTCACATTCTGGGATCTGTGGGCGTGGGAGGTCTGGCCTTCAATCAATCAATTACTAAAGAAAAGGAGGGACCTGTTACTACTTACTACCTGATGGAAGGTGGCCTCTAATTTCACAACGAAAATTATTAAACAAGTGATGTCTTTTATGCATCATCTCACAAATATTGGGTTGTTTGTGCTGGTGTTAAGTTTTGTTGCTGCGGTTGCCATCAGGCCACATGGTGAAGGGACGATGAAGGATTGATTTGTTTTTTTTTTTTTAGATTATTTAGCATAGATCCATGTTTTTTTGTGACCAGTTCTGAGAATGAGTTGATGAAGTTTTTGGATAGCGTTGGGTTACTGTTTTAGAATAAAAAAATAATAATAAAAATAAAAAAATATTTAGTTAAAGAAACAAAAACAAAATATTTTAAAGAGAATTTATGTGCTTTTATAACAGGAGGTACAGAGAGGACGTGTCTCTTAAAACAATATTTCTTATTTTTTATTTTTAAAATAGCTTTGTAAAAAACTTTTAATTTCAAAATTTTCTAACTAAGGCATGTAAAAATAAAAATGATTATTATTATAATTTAAAACTCAATTTAGGGGCCGTCCGGAGCAAAGTCAGGGTCCCTGGTTGAGGCTTGGGTCACGGCTTGGGTTGACCCGGGTTGGCATGAGAATAAAAATGGTTATTATCGTAGTTTTAAATCTCGATTCAAGGATCGATCCGAGACAAAACTTAGATCACGAGTGGGATTGACCATTGACTTAGATCAATATAAAGATAAAAATGATTATTATCATAGATTTAAAAACCTGACTTGAGGGTTAACTTGAGGTAAGGCTCGGGTCACATGTAAGGAAGATCAACTCGAGTTGACCTAGGTCAATATATAAAATAAAAATGATTATTATCATAGTTCTAAAACTTGATTCGGGGATCAACTAGGGGCAGGACATTGGCCATGAATCATAGGTTTAACCCGGGTTGACCCAGATCAATGTAAGGATAAAAGTTGTTATTATCGTAGTTTCAAAACCCGACTTTAGGGTCAACTGGGGCGAGGTCCAGGTCACAGGTCGGGAGGGTCAACACGGATTAACATGAGTCAATGTATGGATAAAAGTAGTTATTATTATAATTTGAAATTTGACTCAGAAGTCGACCCAAAGCAAGATTCAGGTCATGGGTTTGAAAAGTCAACTCGGTTGGCCCAAAATTTTAAACTTTTTCACATTTTAAAAAAATTCCTAACCCGTGTTTTAACCCGAGTTGTCCTGAGTTTTTTACCAGGTTAGGTCAAATCAATCTTTCCTCTATTTTTTCTTAAATTCGGATCAGTTCAAGCTTTAGATCAACCCATTAAATTAGTTCTGGTTTTATAACTAAGATTATTATAATATTATTAATTTCAACACTCGATATAAATTAAAGTAAAAAAATAAAATATCAAATTATTTTTTAAAATATGTAAGTTTGATAATAATACATATTAAGGATAAAATAAATTTTTTTATATTAAACAAGATATAGAGAGTCATTTTATCATGTATATCATTATCCAGCACAATTCTGTTTCAATCTTATTTCGTGTTTTGTCTTGTTTTCTATATCTCCATTATCTCTTTGTCTTTTCTATCTCGAGAACATAATCAAATGCTATTTTATAGTCTGAGTTTAGTTTTACCAAGTTGAGAAAAACAAAATGAAAAGGTTCTAATGACCAAAAACTATCATGGTAATTGTCTGGACTTAGTTCAAGTTAAAATATATTTTATATATATTTAGTTTTAAATGAGAAATGTTAAATAAAAAAAAAATTATTAAAAGATCACAAGCCATTTAATTATGATCTTAAAATGTAATTTAATGATGAAATTTATTGGTTGAATGGATTGTGAGTATTTTTAAGTTTTTTATTATTGTATTTTTTTATTATTATTATTAACAGCTTTGGCTTTTAATATTTGAGGGAGCCAGACTTTTTGTCGATAACTCTATTAATTAATAATTCTTCAAGCTTAAATTTGATTCCAAAGATACATTATATTGTAGATGCGTAAATTGGAAGTGCATTATTTGAGAAATTTATGAAATAAATAACAAAAAAACCATCTAATAATTATATAATTTGGTCATTCATCATAAATTTAATTAGGTAGTTTTTCTATTTAATTTGATTTCCTTGAAAACAAGGACAATTGCTAGCTAGAGAGATAAAATCAATATCGTGATGCAAATAGTTTTCTCTTTAAGTCCAATCATAAATGATGAACCTAGATTTAACAAGCCCACCCCCCCTCCAAAATAAAAACCCCATCTTTTTTGAGCTGAGCAAAGAAAAGGATCTAATCTCCCTTGGATTCAGCTTAGAGGAAGAGCTTAGTTTTATAGGCACACCAATATTTTAGATCCTATTCTCTTTACATCATTTAGTATATAAAATTTATTTAAGGGCCCACCATATATTTTTATCGATATTAATTTTATGTAAATGATATTGTGTAAAAGTCCTTTAAGAACCCATCATATTTCCATCATTATTAATACACATAATAGATATTTTTCCTTATTAATACATATCTCAGGAATATTTTTCATCAAAATTAATACATATATCAATGATATTTTTTCTTATTAAAATTATCACGAAAATATTATACTTTAGCCCCTCCTCTTTATAAAAAGATTCACGGGCTATATGTAGACCATGAATCCTTTAACCAAAAAAGGTTCAAAATCTCTATTTTCTATTGCATATTTACTTGTAAAGTATTTATTTGTAATATTATTGTATTTCTATTAAAAAATAATAGTCTTAATCATTAGAGAGTCCCTAAATTCACCAATGGATACCTTTTAAAGATATCAAGCACCCACCTCCAACCACCTTAACCAGGAAGAATGGATCAGATTGAAAAAATCAAGAGATTAACCGATTATCCAAGATATAAGCCTTGCTCCCAAGCAACCTGGATTTTTTGAGACATTATCATTGGCACCGTTTGTGGGAACTAATTAAACACCGTCAGTTTTTTTCTAATGACATTTCCAAGTCGTTCAATAACACACAACCATGATACACTAGGCTAGAATGTTTAATGGATCTACCTGTTACCGCGAGCACTTTTGCCTATTCGGGATTCCAACAACTCATCAACCAAGTGTTACTTATCACCTAGGTTGTGTTAGCCACTCGGGAGCAAAATCAATTTTTTCCATCTTAGCAAATCTTGGCACCCGCGATATCCCCATCTTTGGAAAGGACTGGTCAGGGGTCTTTCTAGTACAATATCACCACCTTTTAAGGGATGGATCAACGAGCTTTCTAGAGTCTAACAAATCACCTGAATATATATTATCTTTGATAGAAATTAAGTTTATTTTTAAATTAGAATAATTGTTTCTTTAACATACATTTTCTATCTACATATCTCTAATAAGAGCTTCTAAACTTTTGCACATTATAAGTTCTTCCTAATGCGATTACACAATCTCCTGGGAAGAGATTTTTTCTAATGCGAGAGCTTTCACCTTCCATGACAACTTAAGATGGTCAACCTTAACAAAGCAATATAACCCTCGTTTTATAGCCAAGTATATACAACTAATGCTACTGAGAACCCGAAGAACTAACACAACTCTCTAGCTAATTTCTCAGACTTTTTGCTATTTCTAGGGATGATCTCGAATCTCCCACTCTTAGGTTTGATCTCTCTCCAGTAAAGGACTCTCACATCTTATGTCTGTGTCAAGGAAGCCACAGACCTCCCCCTCCAAAAAAATACAATAACTCTCCAAGAAAGGAACTAACTTAGTCTTCCGGATGTAATGACATTACCCTCTTTGGGTTTTCCCTAGCTATTTAGAAACTGTTTAAGTATAGGCTCCTTCTTCATAACTTTCTCCACCTATTAAATTTTTTTATAAGTATGGTTTTCCCCATAGTTCACCTCTAAGTACTTAGAAATTTCTTTTTTCAAACATGGTACACACCCTTGCACATAAGCTTTTTCGTATATTAATCAAGGTTTTAACTCCGTTTCTTATACGAAATTTAATTTTTAACAAACTCATCATATCTTGTACTTTTACAAGTTTTTGCGTGTAAATATAATAAAAATTACGGGCGTTACTGATAAACATAGATTTATCAGGCAACCCCTCTCCTTGAACCACCTTTTTGAGGTCAAGACAAGGGAATGACTCATTCATCCATATTAATATACATGTCAAATATATTCTTCCATGTTAAAACTAAACAATATTAAGCTTTAACCCTTCATATCCAGGAAAGACTTATAAGTTATAAATAGAGTTATAAATAGACATTAAATCCTTCAACCATATAAAGTTTAAAATCTCTAATTATTACAATATATTTATTTTTAAAATATTTTTTATAATATTATTATATTTTCTCTTAAAAATCAATGATTTAATAATTAAAAAGTTATCAAATTTATCAAAAATAATTTTTTGTAGATATCAAATACCCACCTTTAATTACATTGACTAAAAACTTAAATTAAATTATAAAAACTAAAAAATTAACCATTATCAAAAACATAAATCTTATCCCCTTGTTCAAAAATTTTCCATTGAAATTTGAAAGTGACTGAATCTATTTTTAAAAATATATATTTTCAGGCTTCGCTTGAAACCAATAAAATAACACCGAAATAAAATATTCTGATACATTTATTATTTATTATTCTTTTCGCATCAAGAAAGAAAAGAGTGATTGACATGACAAAATTTGACCAAAATTATCTTCTTCTCCCGTGGGACCCACTTAGTACTTATTAATATCCCAGCACTACCCTTACCTTTATCTCGTAATATCCGAACCACCCCTATCAATAATTTAACTTCTCTTTCACCCGTAAAATAATTCCACACCCCACACCTACCAATCACGACTCACTCTTTCCTAGGACACCCCAAACTAAACCCAATCGAAACAACCCGTCACGCAACAACTGTCAAACACCATGTAAGCCTAACATGATCTGGGCAATTTTGAGTGGTCTTTCTTGCTTTTCGCAAAAGGAAATTGAAAACACGCGCCGAGGAGTATGAGATGATTCTATTCGTTTAGAGAGAGAGAGACGCATAAACAAAAAGACCGCCGACTTAAGAATAATACACCGTCAACGCCGATGGGTATATCTTTTTAGAACTATCAACGGTGTCGCATACTAGCACTGTTCCTCTTCTTGCGAGTTAGGGTTTTCTCTCTTTCTAATAAGCACATCGATCTCTTTCTTTTTGTTCTTATAGAAATTTTGAAAATCAAACCTCGCTAGATTATACTGATTAATCTCCATGTATCGTTTACAGGTACTGTTGTTTCTTTTTTCTTATCTAGTCCTTTTCCTTTGTTTCTGTTATGGCTGTTTATTTTGTGAGAGAATTCATTAGATCGCGTTTGGTTATTTGAAGGTTAAAGTTTTATTTTGCGTTTTTTTTTTTCGTGAAAAAAATGTGCGATTGTGGTGAAATTAAGGACAATATATTTAAAAAATTGCAATATTTTTTTTTCTTTGAAAAAAAGAGAGATAATTTTGGGTTATGATCTGTTTGTTTGACTGGAGTGAGGATTGGATCATTAATCCTTTAAAAATCTCTCTCCTTTTGTTTTTGATTTAGTTTTTAATTCATAATAACCTAAAAATTAAGAGTAAAATTGACAAAATTTTGTAAAAAAAATAGTAGCTGTATTTGAGGTATATGAATGATTTGGGGTTCTGATTTGTTTGGTTACAAGAAGATGAATTGAAATTATGTTCCTAAGAATTGCTTTGACTTCGATTTGAAATAACTGGAAAAGTGAATTTTTTGGTCGAGCAAGCAAATATACTGAATTAAATACATGATTATCTGCTTAGCTTGAATTAATACTTCAAATATCTGGTGTGCGCATGCATGTCCTTTTGAAATCAATTTAGTTATCGGAATTTGAAGTAAGGGTTTTGTGTGTTGTGATTTCCCTTGTGTAGGAGCGGAGCTACTCAAGGCTGTAAAATAAATAACCAAATGGCTCTACGTCTGTAATTTTGTAACGGTTGTATAAAAAGGGAACATGTACAAAATGAACGCTAACAGCAGCACTATCATGAGGTATGTCTTTCTTTTTTGATTTTTCATGTCTATCTAATTCTCCACTTGGTTCTTTGTCTACCCTTTGTTATTGCACTTTCTTTCTTTCTTTCTTTCTTTTTTTTCTTTTTTCACAAGCTTGTTTTTGGAAGTAAATTTCTTGTTGGAGTAGTGGCAATATTTGGATGGAAAAGTTCTCAGCTCTTACAATATTTACTGTGCATGTTTTTTTTTCTCAATTATGGAAGCACTTCAGCAGGCATGTTATGCTGCCTTCAGGGAACTTTGTGTTCTGTACTTCTGTGGCTTATTCTTCATTCAATATGTCTCTTGAATAGAAACATTTTGCGTGTAGCTTTGCATATATAATTGAGAATCCATAATGATGCCTGAAAAAGCTGGAAGGGGTTCATTTACTGACCATGAATGGAAATGAATTATTCTGACAGCGTTCAAAATAGTGGCCTTGGAAATACTAATTGAGTAAGTAGCATTGTCAATTGAAAGGTTTATGTGACATTTTTTTACAGAAATATTAACACATGTTGTTCCTTGGACCAATGAATGTTAGAGAACCAGTCTACTCTTAACATTTTCAGTCCTCTGCTCCACCAGCTGTGCTATTCAAGCATTTGCAACACATATGGCTCCTCATTTCTTTAGAACTCATTGGTTCTTTTGCCTGGACCTTTTGTTGATGGAAAGTCATACATGTGATTTTTGTTGTGATGAAGAAAGGGTGAACTTTCAAAGCCATCAATGTATGTGATTTGAGTCGTGATAAAGAAAGGGTGAACTTTCAAAGCTATCAATAAATGTGATTTGAGTCGTGATAAAGAAAGGGTAACTCTCTGTACTCAAACTCATGTACCTTTTCCTCCTAGTTTCACTTGCTTCTATCAACTATTTGGGATTGCGAAAACCAAATGTTTCCAGTTTTAGAAGACTCTGTTTGGCTGTTCAATTAAACCTCCCGGTTCAGTGACCAAAACTTCTTTGCTGCCTGTGGCTGGTGTATTTGTCCTGTTCCTGGAAAATCCATCTTCCTCCATCTCTGTAGTACCAATTACAATATCTGATGTTATTGGCCAAAATAATAAAGTTGCCAGCACTAATTCCTTATTGAATTAGTGGATCCAAAATTCTTCTTTCTTCTAGTTGTATCGTCATTTAGAACTTTGAAGTGTGATTGAAATAGATAATTCATTTGTTATAGGTGTCAAGGCGAGTTCACATCAGATCCATATTTCAATATATATTTTGAATGGTTAATTTGACTTCCATGAGGTTAGTCGTCTTGTGAAATTTGTTAGGTAGAATACTTTGCATGCTGAGTATCCAATTTGTTTATAGTGGGTTACCTTTTCTTTTACATATCAACAAAAACACTAAAAGGTGTAGAAGAAATACAGTAGAAGATACTATGCACGTTCTAAGTTTACTATTCATGTGGAATGACTTTTGTGCCCTTCCAAGAAAAAATAAGAGGCCTATAAGTTGGGGATATTTTGGTCTTTTCACATGACCCATTAGTCATTAATGATTTGACCAGGGGTATATATGACTTTTCAATTTTTTTAGGAATAATGAAATGAATTCACTACCCTTTTGATTAAGTTTTTTTAAGCTTTTAGGCAAGGGTGTTTAAGTCTTTTTATTTT
>JAAWWB010000144.1:0-25000 GCA_018804465.1 Populus tomentosa
AAATGAACATGGATTTTTTTATATTTAATATTAATGTTTGGTATTATGATATATAATAATTTTTAGAAGTATTTTTAATTGAAAATATATTAAAATATTTTTTTTTATCTTACATCAAATCCCTCAAAAGTACTAAAAGAAATACATTAAATTCATTAATTTAATTTCTTTTTCATACAAAATATATTTTTAAAACTCAGGTTAAGCCGCAACGTGAACCAACATTCTAATCTCCATCCAGTTGGATTTAGATTAGATTCATCTGCACATTACACATGTCAAAGGAGGAAAAACGAGAGAGAGAGAGAGAGAGAGAGCTTCCACACACTGACAATTACCAATGGACATGAGTGTGTGTTGTTCTTGAGCATTTATTTAGTTTCTTCTACAATGGCGTCTCCTGATTGCCAGCCTTATTAACAGATGATCCTCGTTCAGGACGGAGAAATGGCCCATCGATCTTTGAAACATTCATCGAGGGTGGCCGTCTTTTCTGATATTTTATTTCTATTTTGCCATAGTTGATGCTAAGTCGGAAGTTTAAAATATTCTAAGTTGTTTGTCATCACAGGTGTTGTTCGAAGATCAAAGATTACATTTCTCTGTTTTCATATTCCAGGAGTGTCGCAAGGATAGAGAAGATCTCGATGATAGGTGTGTTGACAAAGGAGCTCATAGGCTCATAGCCAACCGATTTGTGGTTTTGTTACTGTTTTTTAAGAAGTTTCAACTGAGAGTTATACATTGTTATGTATGATATATTTATTTTTCTGGACTACGTACTTCAAACATCTACTTTCATTCCCTCCATTTATCCTCCAAGAACCAGCTTCACTTCACAAGCTTACGTCTATCATGATTTCCCTTCCCAAATCCATCTTTTCTTGCATTATTATCTTTCTTGTCAAGCCCACTGCCCACCTTTTCTCAACAATCCTATGATAGCTCCAACTGCGACTCCCTTTCACAAGTTCAAGGATCAAACTAGCTTTGCAGCCCAAGATTTTCAGACTGTGGTGCTTATATAGTCTATAGAGCTCAAGAGAATTTCGACACAATCTCTTTAATATCTTCTCTATTCAATTTATATCAATCCATTCTTCTCTTTGTCAACAAATGGCTGAAGATGATTCTAACTGGAGTCTCCCGCTTGGGCAAGATATCATCATCCCCATTACATGACATTGCCTTGGGGGGTTCTCTAAGTTTATTTTCATGTATAATATGTCCAAATAAGATTCTTTTGCATCAGTTCGCTGCAAAGTTTTTGCAGGTTTGGTGAAAATGCAAAGTCTGATTGAGGAGAATGCAGATTTCGATGGCCATGATCTCCCTGTTGGTTCTCTGATCAATGTACCAATTCGATGAGCTTGTCCTGCTTCGCCTCAAAGAAGAAACGGAGTGAAATATCTTGTGACATACCCCATTTTAGAGAAGGATATCATTGAAGGCATCGCTAGTAAATTTGGATTACCCGAAAAAGACATCAGGGATGCAAATAATCGAAGACAATATGAAGCAATTTTTCCTCTCAACAACTTTGCTTGTTCCCGCAAAGGATGTCCCGGAAGTGAGGTGGCGTGCTGGTTCTCTTCCAGGAAGCTCACCTGCTCCTAGAGCAGTGATACCCCTGGAAAAAGTTGTACCTGGTACCAAATCAACAAAATGGAATTTACATGTATTTCTTGGCGTAGGTGTTTCTGTGGCAGTTGTTATATATGATGATGGTAGCTTGTGGGCTTCTTATATGCATTCGGTGTCATCCTAGGAGGTTCCAACCCTTAACTCGTAGAAGTTCAGTGTCATCGAATGTCTCACCTGATTTTCTTGATGGAATGTCCAAGTTAAAGCAATCATTGATTAATTTCAGCTTGGAGGAGCTAAGGACTGCGACAGAAGATTTCAATGAGGCTTCTAAGATCGGTGTGGAAGTGTACAGAGAGGCAGAATTGGAGGTTTACTATCTAGCAATTGAACAAATGGAGTCAGAGGAAGGTGCTCGCCGTGTCATTTACATTTTGACAAAGATCAATCATCTAAACATTGTAAAGCTTGAAGGAATATACAATGGAGCTAATCCTTATCTTGTATACGAATTCGCTGAGAATGGTAGCTTGAGGGACTGTTTGTCAAATAAGAAATTGGATAGGCAGCTTACATGGTTAAGAAGGATGCAGATTGCTTTTGATCTAGCAGATGCCCTTCACTACTTAACACTTCTGCACAGCACCAGCCTTTGCTCATCAAAATATAAACACTCCAAATGTGCTTATAACTGCCAATTGGAGAGCCAAGATTTCTGGGTTTAGACTTGCAAAACCTGTCATTTCTGACTAAGAAAAGGAAGACATTGTCTGGAATAAACATATGACTCCAGGCAGAGAGGCCCATTGGACACCTGAATACCTTACTAATGGTCAGGCCTCTCTACAGGTGGATGTATTTGCATTTGGAGTTGTTTTGCTTGAGCTAATATCAGGAAAAGATTTTTCTAGGGATGGGAAAATCTTGAAGGATTCAGTCCGTTTTTTATTTGATGGAGGGTTTTGAAGATTCTTCTCATTGCTTGGAAAAGTTGAAGGAATTCATGGATCCTGTTTTGGGAGGAGATTATTCTTTGGGTGATGCTATGTGCTTGGCATTCCTGGCCAAGGGTTGCATGGAGGAGGATCCTCATCATCTACCCTCCATGAATCATGTTTTGAAAGCTCTTTCAAGAATCGTATAGTTTGTCGCACGTCTCCCGTGCGGTTTCCGATGGCGATATTTCTTGTTAATGCGTTTTTGCTTGATTTGGTTCTTTGGAGTCGCCATCTAGTATTTTGGTCACTGGAAACCCTAACTGGTCTTTCAGAGATTCTAAGGCAAGAGACTGGTTGCGTAAAGGGAAGGTATTAGCACCCCTAGTACGCCCTACCTAAGGTAAACTGCTTGGTGTTTGGTTTGCTCTATAATTGCTACGGTGTTGATGTTTTGTAATCCCATCAATTTTCCTAGGTTTGATTCAAACTAAATTTATTAGGATAGAAATCCAAGGAGATTCCATGTGCTTCGAAAGCTCATTTTTCCCTTAGTATTTCAAGAGTTTTGCGACTCGTAAATCACAAGGAAGAGGGACAAAAAATTTCGAAATCTAAGGAAATTCAAGGCGCTTTAAAAGCCTATTTTTGCCTTAGTGTTTCATACTCTCACGGCTCGTAAACCGTTGAGTAAAATTGAAATGTCCTCGATTATAATCAAGGCTTCTTTCAATGATGTTTGGTGACTTATTATTCCTAGAAAATTATTTTGGATATTTACCACTTAGGGTTTCTTTATCCAAATATTAACAGTGAATAATAACAAGTTATTCCCAATAATATTTTGGATATTCATCCCGGTGGGATTTCTTTATCCAAACATTAACGGTGAATAATAGATAAATTCCCCCCAAAAATAAGATTTTAGTATTTTTTGAATTATTGGCCAATACCCTTTGGAGTTTTACAAACATGTAAAATCCAGAAATGCAAGAAAATATTTTTTTGTGTTTAAGAAATCCATGCGAAAACATATTTTTTGAAACTTCAAATATTTGTTTTTTTTAAGAGGAAATTCAAAATATGTTAGGGTATTGGCCGTATGCAACACATAAGAAAATATTTTTTTGATATATATGTATATTTGTCATATTGCGTCAAAAAACAGGGTATTCTAAATACGATATTGATATATTTTTTTACAATATAAAAAAAAATCCAAACCTTGAAATAAATATGCCAGAAAATAAATCTCTTTCTCTTTCTTTTATTTTATTTTAAAAAAATATAATAAAAAAAATATGTCCGGCCGGGGCACCTGCCCAAGCAAGTGACCCGGCTGGTTACATCTTAAGGGTGCAAAACTGGCGAGTTACTGTTCAAGTGAATTAAATTTCACTTGAACAGTAACAAATTGCAACCAAGAAATGCATGCAGAATTGAATAACGGACCTGTAGAAAAACGAAGGAGTTGCAGTGATGTTGAAGGCGTGCTGGCTGGTCTGTCCGTGTTCGTCTGTTCCGGCTCCTTTCCCTTTGTTCTCTACTTGCGTCGGTCTCCTGCGTTCAGCTCTATGTCTTCGTCCCTTTCTCTCTACTGGTTTTAGCTTTTCTATCCTCTCTCTATTTTGCAGATCCTGGCGCTGAAACAGGCGAAGGAGATGGCACTGCAGCTTCTCTTGCGCACAACCGGTCATCGCTGATTCTGAAGACAACGAAGAATGCTGGTAACTGGTGTTGATCTCTGTCTTTCTCTTCTTGCCAATGCTTTCTCTGGAGACGACTGGGACCAGCTGCTGGTGCAGAGACGAGACTGGTCGCACTAATGGATTGTTGTTGCGGCTAGTACCTGCTTCCAGTAGTTGAGGAGCTGCGAGTTAGCGAAGGCTGCCGGGGCTGAAGACGACGCCGCTGTTGAAGCTAGAGACGGCTGCGTTCTGGTGCAGGACTCAGAGAAGAACTGTTTGTTTGGAATGTGAAGCAAAGCTCCTGACGTTGCTTGTGGCTCACGATTTTGGCTGATCTTAAGAGAGGTTGTTGGACCATGGGGGGGGGGAGAATCTGGTGGTGATAGGGAGAAGCCAAAAAGAAAGAAGGAGAGGACGAAGCTTTGGTTTTCCTGCTGTTCGGGTGATAGAGGGAAAATGTGTTTTCGGTTTTGAGAATGGAGATGGAAAGGGCAGTGTGAGGCTGAAGGTGGGTGGTCGAGAGAGAGTCTGAAAGTTTGTGTTGATGAGCGGCCATGGGCTGTTTTTTTAGACTGACGGAAGGGAAAACTTTGCTGAGGGAAGGGGAAGGACGTTTGTGAAAAGAGAGATGGGGCTGTGACTTTAATGGGGTTCTCTGGTGTTGCAAGGGAAGAATGGAGATAGGGAACTAACAGAGAGGGGAGCTGTTGTGTTTTGGAGAAGAGATGGCGATGGTGGAACGGCTGAGAGGGGAATGGGGGTTCTGGTGAAAGGGAGAGGGGACAGTGTAATGGCCAGTGAGAGATCCTTAGTTTTCTCTAAGGGAGGGGCTGCTTCGTTGTTTTTTTATTTTTTAAAAGATGAGCAGGGCTACGCTTCTATGCTAGAGAAATAGGGTTAGGGTTTTTCTGTGTTTCCCTCTATTTTTGTTTTTCTCTTTGCCCTCCTGTCAAATTTTTCTCCCCCCGTATATAAAGCTGGATGTTTATTTATATAGAAAATCTCTACATGTGTTTATTTAAGAAAATATTACAATAATTATTGTAGAGATTATCTTCTATAACCATCACCAACAAATCCCATATATATGGTATTTTATATTACATTGATTATTTTTCATAACCAACACGAATCAAATCATATATCCATGGTATTTTATATTGCAGTAATTATATATGATTTAACAATTATCTCCTTGACATATTGCTTCCTTAATAATATTATCCCTGATGCTTTATGTTATCGCCACATGTAAACCTTTATTTTTTATTTTTTTTATTTGTGAAAATTTATCGAAACATGGGTCAACAATTGGGTGGCAACAGATGCCCCCTCTTTACAATGCTTACGAAGCAAAACTCCTCAATGTTTTGCATAGTAAGCTTGTAAAGAAAAAAAAGTCTTCCTTACTGGCTGAGTGATCCATTCATCCAAGGACTTCACTTTTTTTTTTAAAAGAAAATTGGTCTATTTTCACGGGCGACTTGCCCACACACACTCAACCTGGTCTATTTTCAGGGCCGACCTGCCCATATACTCATGCTGGTCTATTTTCATGGGTGACCTACCCTTTTGATTGGGTTAAACTAAGATCCCATCTGGCGATCTTCTTTAACTCGAAGCAAAGTCGGTGTGTAGCTCAGTCAACCTGAAATCCCATCTGGCGATTCCCTTTAACCAAAGCTAAACTCTGTGTGTGGTTGGGTTAACCTGAGATCCCATCTGGTGATCTCCTTTAACCACATCCAATATAAAAATGTGTGTGGTCTCATTATGACGGGTGACCTACCCGAGTGGCAAAGATGGTCTCATTATGACGGGTGACCTACCCAAATGGAAAAGGGGAAAGGTGGTCTCATTTTTATGGGTGACCTACCCAGGGGGAAGAATGGCCTCATTATAATGGGTGACCTACCCAGGTAAAAAAAAGATGGAGAATGGTCTCATTCTAATGGGTGACCTACCCAGAAAAAATAGTCTCATTGTGATGGGTGACCTATCCAAGTGGAAAAGAGGAAGAGTGGTCTCATTCTTATGGGTGACCTACCCAGGGGGGAGAATGACCTTATTATAATGGGTGACCTACCCAGGTAAAAAAAAGATGGAGAATGGTCTCATTCTAATGGGTGACCTACCCAGAAAAAATGATGGTCTCATTGTGATGGGTGACCTACCCAAGTGGAAAGGGGGAAGAGTGGTCTCATTCTTATGGGTGACCTACCCAGGGGGAAGAATGGCCTCATTATAATGGGTGACCTACCCAGAAAAAATGATGGTCTCATTATGATGTGTGACTTACCCAGGTGGAAAATGATGGTCTCATTATGATGGGTGGCCTACCCAGATGTAAGAGAAAATGATTTTAGAAAGGGGTCTCAATATTTGGAAACCTGCCCGTTTTATTTATTTATTTATTTTTTAGAAAAACTCCATGTTTTTTCTAGGGAATGGTCTCAAAATCGGATGACCTTTCTATTTTAAATTTTTTAGAAAAACTCACATTTGTTTTTCAAAAAAGAGTTTTTAAGAAAAATGGTCTCAATATCGGGTGATCTGCCCGTTTTGAACTTCAAAAGAAATCATCTTACCT
The DNA here is from genome assembly GCA_018804465.1 of Populus tomentosa. Classification (NCBI taxonomy): domain Eukaryota; kingdom Viridiplantae; phylum Streptophyta; class Magnoliopsida; order Malpighiales; family Salicaceae; genus Populus; species Populus tomentosa. The sequence continues at coordinate 6,798 of JAAWWB010000144.1, forward strand.
CGAGGACTGAAACATTGCCGGCTCACAATTCATATTCTTTTCCGTAGTTCCGTTGACCTGAGATTCTGTATCTCAGCGAGTCCCAAAAACTTGGAACTATTTGGCTTTCGTCACACCTTTCCTGCCAGGTTATTGTTATGACAATATAGAATGCATGTTTTTTTGTTACCTATCTTGGAAACATAGGTCCCCCTTTCCGTAGTAAGCTTCTTTGAGCTCTTGTTTCCATTTGTTTGTCTGACCTGTTCTCTTAGATCGGAATATACTCCACGCGCTATATTTCCTATCCTTTTGTGCTTGGTGAAGAGATCTCCAGTTCCTTATGAGGCCCTTTCTTGCTCCATTAAACGTTGCTTTGTATTATACTTTTGCTGATGTTTTAATTGTCTTTTTTATTTTTTTGAGAAATTATTTTTAAAAGGAAAACTCAAAAAATTTGGTTTTGTTCATGAAAACTAAAACTTTCAATGCAATCATCATATTTTTTTTTTAAGCAACTCTCATAAAAGGTGTTTTAGAAGTTCTATAATGATACCCCCTTGGGCTTTGGTTCACTATAGACCCTATGTGCACTTTTTGCCCCCTAGTATGGTGTGCAATACCTATCAGGTTTAAATTTGGTTTGGATCCCTTCAATTTGAGAATTGATGGAGTCATCTTCTTAGTCATGTGTAAAAACAGTTCTTTTAAATAAAAGATTTTGAATGCTATAAGACATGCGCTTTATGAAGAAAAGGTTCTTTATAGAGAGAAGTCACGACCGAACTTTATTTTATGGATCATAAAGCATAGTATTTCTTTATAGAGTCAGAATTCACAAGTCTAACTAGATCTTCTCCATCCATTCTAGATAACAATAAATCTCCTCCCGAGAACACTTTCTTTACCATGTAAGGGCCCTTATTGTTTGGCGTCCATTTACTCTGATCTTCTCCTGGTAAAGGCTATATTTTCTTCAGTACAAGATCTCCTTCATGGAATCCTCGAGGTCGGACCTTCTTATCATATGATTTGGTCATCCGTGATGATGACAGATTGCAGTTATCCTTTTTTTTACTGCTCAGATTCAACTATTCATATCTAACTTTTACTCATTCCACCTCTTCTAAACTCAAAGTCTACCAATACTCTTAATAAGGGGGTTTCCACTTCTAAAGGCATTACCACCTCCATTGTATATACCAAAGTGTACGGGGTGGCTCCTGTTGAAGTTCGAATTGTGGTGTGGTACACGTGAAGGGAAAATGGCAACGCCTCATGCCAATCCTTGTAGGTGACCACCATCTTCTATATAATCTTGACATTTTCGTTAGCAGCTTCTACTGGACCATTCATCTTTAGCCTATATGGCAAGGAATTGGAATGCTTGATTTTTCATTTAGCGTAGAGTTCTATTATCATCTTGCTATTGAAGTTTTGGACATTATTAGTTATAATATTTTCTAGTGGACCATATCGACAGATCAAATTTCTTTCCATAATTTTCTTCACCACTTTTTGCCTCTAAACATCTCAACAAAGTCCTATCAGATGATTTCTTATACAAAGTTTCCTCATCAAGATAAAAATCCCTTACCAACCTCAAAGTCTTCTTGTTGATTGTGGATGCCCCCATGGGATATGTCTGGTTTTGGATGAAATTCTTGATATCATAATACCAAGAGTTTCCATCTATTTCTCTTTCAACTGAGCAACAATGAGCTGGGTTATTTCTGGTATCAATGTGTACCGATTGTACTTTGTGGCCAAAGTCTATTCTAACTATAGAAGCTAGCGTGACCAAAGCATCAAAATGGTTTCCTTCATTTCCTAGATGAGTGAACTTTATTTCCTCAAATTCTCTTGCCAAATTAGACAGGTATTCTTGGTAATGTCTCAACTTCTCGTCCTTGGTTTACCCTTTTTCTTTCACTTGGCAAATAATCAAAATCGAGTCTCCAATACACACCTATCTTTCTTATGTTTAGCTCCAATGCAGCCTCTAAAATCGAGAATGTAAGCTTCATACTCAGTTGTGTTGTTAGTGCACCTAAATTGCTACTTAACTAAAACTAGATATTATTTCTTATCAGGAAAGATTAGCAATGCCCCCACTCTATTACCACAACACCATTAAATTACATAATCCACCAATCTGATTTCCCTTCCTTGACTGAAAGCACATCTTTATTAGAAAAATCAAATTTTAACGGCTCATAATCTTTCCATAGCATGGTCAGCTAGGTGATCGGCGATGACATTCATGGCTTTCCTTGTCATATATACTATGTCGTACTCAGCTAGTAGAACTTGTCATTTTGCAATTCAGCTTGATAGATAGGGGTGGGTTCAGTAGGTGCTGCTTGATTTTCGTGAAAGCTTCTTCACACACTTATTCAAAATTCCAAGATTCTTCTTCCTTAACAATCGAAGACTGAGTCACAAGTCGTGATTAATTGGGATATAAACCGAGCAATGTAATTTAACATTCCTAAGAACCTTTTTACGTCCTTCTCAGTCTTGGGAATTGGCATAGATTGAATAGTCTTTACTTAACCGGGGTCCACTTCTATCCCTTTGTTACTCATCATAAATCCCCACTTCCTAGATTTCACCTTGAATGAACACCTTGCATGGTTAAACCTCAACTTGTCTTTCAAATAATTCATTTAATATTTGGACATGATTCTCTCCCTCTCTAGATTTAGCAATCATGTCATCCACGTATACTTTACTCTCTTTTTGGATCATGTTGTGAAATAGAGCCATCATGGCCCTTTGGTAGGTGGCCCCGATATTCTTTAATCTAAATATCATGACTTTGTAGCAAAAGGTTTCTTATGGTGTTACAAAGGTTCCTTCTTCTTATCCTCTTGCACCATTTTCATATGTTTGTAGCCCGAAAATCCATCCATAAAGTAATATGGATCGACCAACACATCTATGTGTGGTAGAGGAAAATTATCCTTATAGCTAGCCTGGTTTAAGTCCCTAAAGTCCAAATATTGATTTTATCTTTCTTTTTTTTGCACGACAACTATATTGGACACCCATTGTGGATACATGACTATTTTTAGAAAATCAACGTTCCACTCCTTTTCAATTTCTGCCTTTATTCGGATTGGTCCTTCTTAACCTTTATTTAACCGATTTGCATCCTTCTACTAGTTGTACCCTATACAAACCAGGCATATCCTTGTAGGACCAAGCAAAAACATCTACATAATCTCAGAGTTGTACAATCAACTCTTCTCTTTCTTTAAGGGTGATCAAAATCCGTATCTTCAACTCTCTCTTGATTTCTTCATCGCCCACATCTATGGTTTCAAGCCCCTCTCTAGCGGGTTTCCAATGTTGTTCATGTTATTAATTTTTATGAAACCCCTAATGTTATTTTCCTACAATTCTTCCTCTCCTACAAACTAATATGTATTCTTTAAAGTCTGGCCATTCATTCTCAGTGTAAAGTGCAGGTGTAGTTATGGAAGATTTGCTTTGAAAAAGGAAAGTGATGTGTAAAAACACAAAGATGAACTTTTGAAAATGCATGATCTCATTAAAGGGAAAAGTTTGGCTAAAAAAAAAAACAAGGATAAAATCCCATTAACATTTGGAACCTCGATTTAAAAAGTTGAAAAAGGCAAACAACACAATATCATGATCAAACAAACATTGTTGATTAAATTTTGAACACCAAAGGAGCTTCTTGGATCTCCCAATTCTGGAACATCTCTCCCTTGGCTAGCTTTTGAATGAAGGTCTTGAGATTCTAAATGCTTTGAGCTTAGGCTTGTTTGGATGCAAAAAGATATTATGGAGCATACATCCTAAGGATAGGTTCTATTTCCTTTATGTGAGACATTGGGTAGGTTTACTACTTGGTCTCTAAAGAGGATCTCTTACTGTCCTAGTGATCACCCTCGTAAAGGCAATATAGGGGTTCAGCAGATAGTGGGATGGCACATGTACCAATCACTATCAGTCTAAACATTCAACAAAGAGTTGGGGTTTACACACACTTAAACCTTGACTCAAGTCATAAGGCAAGCTGCTAGTTCCCCACTTAACTTAAAATTTAATGTGTGTGCTCTCCAAAAAGAAAATAATAATAAAGTGATGAATGACAACATCATGTATGACAAAATGTAAAGATACATGCTAAAGCTTTTAAACAAAGTATCATTCATAGTAAAAAAAAAACAACAACACATAGCATAATAAAAAAAAACAATTACCAAAGCTTAGTCCAAGGGTCCCCAGCGGAGTCGCCATTCTATCGCATGTCCCCCGCGCGGCTTCCGGTGGTGATATTTCATGTTAATGTGTTTTTGCTTGATTTGGTTCTTTGGAGTCGTCACCTAGCATTTTGGTCACTAGAAACCCTAACTGGTTGTTGGCATTTGGCAAAGCATTAAGAGTGTGCTTGGTATTGCGGTAGCTGTTGTGGTTGTGATTTAAAAAAAGTTGTTTTATAAAAAGTACTTTTAGTTGAGGTTGGTTTGAAAAAATAGGTGATTGGTTAAATTTGTGATTGAAATTGAAGTCGAAGAAAAAATAGTTTAATGTGTTTGGTTAAGAATGCTTTTAAAATTGAAGTTATAAAATAATTTTAAAAATATATATTAATACTGACGATTTTTAATTTAAATATTATGGATTTAATTATTGCTATTATATCATGAAATAAATCATACTTTATATAAAATATTTTTTATTATTCCATGAAACCATTTATAATTCCTTTACGTATGAAATACATCCGACAAAAACTACAGTTTTCATAATATTTTTAGCATGTAATAAAATTGGATAAAATATTATCAGGTATAAAATTCACTCTAAACTAGTTTTTTTTTTAAATGTTAAAAAAATAACACACTAAAAAAAATAACATACTTAAAAAAAGAGAGGGTTCCTGCAGGTAAGTGAACAGTGCAAGAGAATTGCACTGTTCACTATTTTTAAGTGAACAATGTACACGATACACTGTTCATGTTAATTGCATTGTTTATTGAATAGTGCAATTAACATGTATAGTAAAAAAAAAGAGTAAGAAATGGCTACTTTTTCTTTCCTGCGTTTCTAACGCAGAAATTAAGTAGGGCCCAGTGAACAGTAAATTGATTTTTTTCTTAACCAAACAGCTGCGCACTACATTTTAAATAAAACGCAGTTGCAGCCACAGAGCCAAACGGGCTCTAAAACATATGTTCGGTAGATTTGCTTGAATGTTTTTTTCCTCGATAGTTGTACACGAGAGGTCAAGGTTTCTATTCCCTAATTATCGAGCATCATATGCATAATGTTCTTGGTCCTATTACTGAATGTGATAGTTTGTTTTCTGCTCTTTAGATGATTTAAGTGAATTACTTACAAGTGGGCTGCGTGGAAGTACTGATTTGAAAAAAAAAAAACTGAACTAATTCATCAAAAAAAAAAAACCGAACTAATTCATCAAAAAAAAAAAACCAGAAAAAAATCTTGATATTTTCAAAAGGCTAGAGAGAAAAATCTGAATGGTAGAAAATACTGGAACAGAAGCAGGACATGTTCTAAGACCGCATCTCCTATTATAAACTGAAAGGATACTCAGGCTTTTAGCTCTTTGTAGCTATATATTTTCATCATCAGGCCTTGAATATTATGATGAACAAGACAGATGCTTGATCTCTTCAATACTATAAAAGGTTTTCCTTCTGTCTATCCTGCGGAAAACCTACAAGAATGCTCCCAACCAAAAAACCTGCCCTTCTGTCTATCCTCCCCTCCCCTGCAACTCAGGTCTTAGCAACCTCCTTCAAACCTCCCTTTTACAATCCAACCCCACAAACACCTGCAAATATCCCTCTTAAACATACACAACACCGCTCGCTTCATCTTGCCACCCTGAACTTTTTGCAACCTATGTGTTACACAAACAACAGCCAAAACAACAAACATTTACCTAATACAGCTCTCACTCCCTCTGTCTCTACTAAGTTTTATTTTGAATGTTTCTCATCTTGACTTGATTACCAAGATCTCAAAAAGGCTTTTTCAAAGATTAGTCCTGTCACCAACCTCTTTGTTTCCAGGAAAAAAAACAAAACGAGGGAGACAGTTTGGTTTTGTATCTTTCTTCTCCTATTTAGAAGATACATACCTTTGTGATAGATTGAACCTTGTATGGTTCGACTCTTTTAAAATTCGTGCAAACCTAGCAAGATTTCAAACTCCTACAGATTCCAAGGAAAAGACAGCCCTCACCACAAAGCTAGAAATCAAAATCTCACCTAAACTAGACCTTAGAGACAACAGGACCTTTGTTGAAGCTCTTTTGGTCCAACAACCATCAAAGAAGAATGTGATGTATGAGTCTATACATGATGATAAGGAATGGCTATTGAGAAGTTTAGTTGGTTCTATAGCCACAGAAATGGACTATGCACAACTGGAGCATATGGTTTTGAAAACTGTCAAGAAGGCAATTGGATTTCGCTTCCTGGGAGCAAGCCAAGCAGTTATCACCTTTACATACAAAGAGACTATGGAGAAAGAATTAATAAACAGTAACTTTGCTTTGGTAAACTACTTCTCTAGTATCAAATCATGGAAGAGGGAAGTAAAAGCAGTAGACAGATTTGTTTGGGTATCTATTCTGGGACTTCCTCTGATTGGCTGGAACCGAAGATGTATTGAATCCATGGTAGAAGATGCAGACAAGATGATTGGTTACGATATTACAAGTGTGAGTCAAGGTTCACTTATGGGAGTCAAGGTGCTTTTGTGCACAACCTCTTTCAAGACTTTAAACAAACAGCTTTCACTGATTCTAGACGGAGAGGAATTTGATATATCAGTCATGGAAATGAAGCTAGGTTTTAGCCCCCTGCTTACCACAATTAAATACTCAATGGATACATTAGGCACTGAAGAATCAAATGAAGAGTCATGCAGTAAAATCACACCTCCAGAAGAGTTTTCGTCGGCCAGTATAAATGAACCAGAAGCTGACCGAACCTTAACAGATTAACAGGACAAGGACATGCAAAATGACCCCTCTCTCATTCTCTACACAAGGTACACTGAATCACTCAACAACCTATACCAAACTGACACAACATACAAAACCTTCTGCCTCTTTCCTGAAACTAAGGAAACACACAAGCTACAAACAAAAAACCGGTAACTGCACACCACCTCTCACCAATTGTCCTCTATAGAGCCATGCTACGACACCATTAAGGAAAAAATACAAGTGGCAGAAACCAACTACAGCAACCCAGATGACTCAGCAGCAGTATCCTTTTCGAGAGTGGGCCTCGATAAAAAACAAACACAAACTAAAGCCTCCTCAGCCCAAGTTACAAGGCCTACCCCAAAACTAACCAGACCCATGATACTAGCCTAATACACATCAAGAATCTTTCTCTGCCTTCATACGTGACCTGGCAGAACCACAAGAAGTAGTGGAAATGGAGTTGGAAGGAAAAATGAAAGATAAGAAGCTTAAAAGAGCTAGAAGGGTTGCGCTTAAATCTTTTTTCAGCAAAAGAAAGAATGTGATGAAAGTTAAATCGTTTGCAGCTCACATACCTAATAGAGCACCCAACCTTCTTGCAATGAAGGTAACCAGCACCCAAAACAACACTCCTCTACAAGACACCACATCATCCCCTGTTATTGAGTCATCCGGCATTGGAAAGAACCATAACTATGCCTCCACGGATGATGAAACCAATGTCAGGCATCTCCATTTACCACCCCTGTTGAATCCTCAAAGCAACCCACAAACCTCTTCAAACGCGACCAATGAAAATGTAAACGAGAATAGCAGCAAAATAAGAAAACTGAAGTTGCAACAAGCAAGTGGTAGTGTTGCTAACACTATAGAGGATTGTGATTCTTCCGACTCCTTAAACTTAGGAATCCAACAAGGAAATATTCGGTTTCAGATCACTTGTATGAAACATCAAGACAATGGGTTTGACAGTGAAAAGGAGACTCAAGAAATGATACAAGATGCTGTGGCTCTAGGTTTGGGAAACCCGCAAGAACTAAAAGGGTTTAAAGAAGGAATAATAAGAAACATTGACAGAGAAGTAGATGAGTGGACATCAGTTAATCAGTTGTAAGTTCTCTACCCCGATAAGTCTAGCCTGCTTCGGTTTTTTGCTCTCTTTATGAATATCTTTTCTTGGAACAGCTGTGGTTTAGGTATGTCACAGAAACAAAATTCCATCCAGAATAGGCTTATAAACAATAATATTGGCATCTATTTTCTTTTAGAAACAAAGAAAAATAACTGTTGTGACTCCTTCATTAGAAATCTGTGGAATATTGCAATTGTCAAATGGGCTTTTCTAGAATCTATAGGGAAATCAGGAGGGATTATAGCAATGTGGGATAACTCTGTCTTTGAAGTTAACTCTGTAGAATTTAGGGGGGGCAGTGGATCAGCCTATGCGGCACGCATATTCCCTCTTCCTTTAATTGTATGATAGTTGGTGTCTATGCTGCATCTTCAGTGAAGGAACGTGCTGATATGTGGGAAGTAATCACCACTCTTAAGTTTGCTTTCGAACTACCACTGGTGGTGTTAGGCGACTTCAACGAAACTCTACACGCTCATAAGAGAAGTAGTGGTCACCTCAATCCATCAGGTTCAACTTCATTCCGCAGATTCATATCAGACTGTGAACTGGTTGAATTCAATCTGTAAGGGCATCGGTTCACTTGGTTTAGGGGTAGCTCTATGAGCCGCATTGACAGAGCTTTCGCTTCCCTGGATTTTCAGCTGCAGTTCTCGTCTTTATCTCTCTGCCGCTACCCTAGAGGGATGTCCAATCACTATCAGCTGCTTCTTCAAAGCCCTGAGGTAGACTGGGGGTGGAAGCTGTTTCATTTCATAAACTGCTGGCTATCGCACCCTTCTTTCTTAATAGATTTTGAGGCCCTCTGGTCTGAAAACTACAAGGAATTTCCAGGTGAGTTTAGTTTGATTAAGAAGCTGGGGAACATGGGAAAAAAGCTGAGACAATGGAATAAATCCACTTTCGGGGATCAAAATCTAAAACTTGCAGACATCCAAAACTCCATTACAACACTTAAAAACTTAAGCGAAGTGCGTCCCTTATTTGAGACCGAAAAAACAAAGCTCTAAAGGCTGAACTTTGAACAATGGGAGGTTAACAGAAGGGTGGAAGATATATGGAGGCAAAAATCTCATTAAAGCTGGTGTAAAATGGGGGATAAGAACACATTTTTTTTTTCACATATCAGCAAGTCTAAGGAAGGGCTGCAACTACATTAGTAAGATTGAACATAATGGTAGTCATCTAGTCTCCTCAAATGATATAAAAGAAGGCGCTATCAATTTCTTCTCATCCTTGTTTCGTAAACCAACATGTAAAAGAATTGAAATGGGAGGCTTGGGGTTCTCTAAAATTTCAGAAGCCAAATCAATTTGGCTAGAAAGACCACCTTCAATGGAAGAAGTGAAGCAAGTTGTGTGGGACTGTGATGGTTCTAAAGCCCCTGGCCCCGATGGTTTCACCTTCTCCTTCTATAAAAAAAGTATGGACTATCATCAGCTCAGAGGTTTTTATGCTGGTTAAGAGTTTTTTCAGAACTGGTAAACTTCCAAAGGGTATCAACTCTTTTTTTGTAACTCTGATTCCGAAATCAAAGGGGCCGAGCAGATTCTCTCATTTTCGTCTGATAAGCCTGATTCACGGGCTATACAAAATAGTGGCAAAGCTACTGTCCACTAGGCTTCGACGTGTCATGACAGATGTGATCAATGTTAACCAGTCTGCATTCATTGCTGGGCGTCAGATTCTAGATGGGTTCATAATAGCAAATGAGGTTGTCCATGGTGTGCGCAGCAAGAAGAAGCATGGCCTATTACTGAAGGTAGATTTCCATAAATCCTTTGACTCAATTTTATGGGAACATATTGACACAAGTATGGGATACATGGGTTTTGGCTCACACTAGAGGAAGCTGATATTCGAATGCTTATCCACTTCTAAATTAGCCATCTTGATAAACGGTTCTCCTAGTAGAGAATTCAGTCTGGACAAGGGTCTCAGGCAAGGGGACCCTCTCTCTCCATTCTTATTTGACATCGCAATTCAGGGATTGACAGTTTTATTCAATAGGGCATCAGCTTCAGGTTACTTCAAAGGCTTACAGACTACTCCAAGGCATTACTTAACTCATTTGCAATATGCCGATGACTCTCTGATTTTCCTACCAAATGATTTTCCCTCTCTTCTACATGCCAAGAGGATACTACGTTGGTTTGAGATCATTTCTGGACTGAAAGTTAACTTCTATAAAATCTCACTAATAGGTATCAACTTGGACAACGACTACACCTCTAGCCTGGCGAACTCAGTTTTCTATCGTAGTGATACTTTCCTGGTTAGGTACCTTGGACTACCTCTTGGAGCCAATCCTAGTAGACTCTCTACTTAGAAACCAGTGTTGTCCACTATCAGAGCAAAGCTACTCACATGGAAAGGGAATTTTTTAAGCATGGCGGGAAGGTTATGTCTAATTAAATCAGTCTTGAGCTCTCTTCCTCTGTTTTCCATGTCAGTTTTTGCTATGCCAAAGGGTATTACTAAAGCCATCTCTTCTTTAACCCGGTCTTTCCTCTGGAAAGGAAGCTCAACTTCTCATAGCCTTTTTAAGGTGGCTTGGCACAAGGTAATAAAGGATAAATCTTCTGGTGGTCTCGGGCTGGGATCCATCCACAACAAAAATCTAGCTCTACTCTTTAAATGGCTATGGAATTTGGACAATGGAGTGGCAGGAGGCTGGCAAGAACACATTCTTATAAAATACTGACCTCACTTTATAAATGGTATCCCTGAGTTTACAGGTTCTTTATCTCCAACTTGGTATGGCATTGTTTCGGCGATCTTCTCAACACAAAACATAGCCAGTCTTTTACATGTAAATGTCGGGTTCAAGGTGGGTGACGGGAGGAACATCTGGTTTTGGACTGACTCTTGGCTCAGCTCTGCAACCACTCTCCAGCTCTTATTCCCCAGACTTTATAACCTCTCCTTGCAGCAAAACACCAGCCTTGCAGATATATATAATTTGACAGATACATCTTTCAACCTATCCTGGAGAAGAACCCTTCGGCCCCGTGAGATCTGCATGAGGGAGAGCTTGATCGCAGAGGTGCAGCATGGTCTTCTTTTCTCAGATTGTGCAGACTGCAAGTTATGGAAATTCCACAGCTCTGGCATGTACTCAGCTCAATCAGGTTGCCTCTTCTTTGATAGTCTATCGGCCACTGAAAATAATCACTCCCCTGTTCTGCTATGGAATGGTTATGCCCCCCAAAAGTGGATATGTTCATATGGCTTCTTCTTTATGGCAGTTTGAGTACAAGAAGTTTTTTAGCTGAGAGGAGAATCATTAATTATGACGAATCTCACTGCCTATTCTGCTGCAAGGAAACCAAGACAATTAATCATCTTTTCCATTGGTGTCCTATAACATGGTCTCTTTGGGGTCGTTTCTTGAAATGGTTCGGGTGCTCAGGTTGTTTGCACAAAGACCCAAATCAAAATCTACAGGAATGGTCCGGATTGATTAATGGAAATTTTCAGTGACGTGCTATTACCCTCCTCTGTAAAGATCTGTACTGGTCAATTTGGATAACGCGCAACCGCTTAATCTTCGAATCCAAGGCTCCGGATTAGGATATGATTTTTGATCTCACCTTTCACCGTTTGGCTTTCTGGTTGAAGTCCTCAGTTACAAATTTCAGCTATACAGGCTCAAATCTTTTTAGAAATCCTGAATGTATTATGAATTGGACTAACTAATTAAGTCCCTCTTCACTTTGGTCTTTTCTTTTCTTTTATATTCCCATTGTATTCTATCTTTCGTTCAGCCCGACCTGCTTGATGAGGCTGCTTAATTAATATATAATTCTCTCGTTTACTATATATAAAAAAAGGTTTTCCTCTTTCAAGTGGTTATTCTGTGCCAATTAATGATGTTTAGATACGTGGCATTGGAAAATCTCACAGCATGCATTCCACATGAATACGTGGCATTGGAAAATAAATAAAGAAATTTTCAACATAATTGACAAACAAATTTTCAACGTGGTATTCAGTTGGCATTGGAAAATATCAACAAAATATGTGGTCGATGTTTTGCAATTCAAAATGTTTTCCATACTTAACAAAAGGTTTTCGTTTATCAAATTAAAAGTAATTAAAACATGAGCAACCATGTTTAACAAAAGGTTTTCGTTTATCAAATTTAAAGTAATTAAAACAGAAGGTGTTGAAAATTATATATATTCTTACGTGATTAATCAACACCGAAACCCCCCTCAGCTGCCTATAAATACACCTGATCTATGCAGATGTTGTTCACTGCTCTAGTTCCCTAACCGATAAACAACTTGCCATCTAGTGAACATCCTTGCCGAAGCAACATGGCTACCCAAGTCTCCCAAGAAGTTGTACCCAAGACTCCTGATCAAGCTCATCATAATGAGATTATTCGCCGGACAGCCAATTTTCATCCAAGCATTTGGGGTGATCAATTCATTTCCCATCTCCCCAAAGACAAGGTCATTGCATGCAAAAAGGACAATACTATGTCTATATATATATATTCTTTGTTATTTTCTTCTCCCTTTGAGAAATTTAATGACGCGTTTAATATTATGGTAACTAATGCAGGTGCGTGAAGCCATTGAATTGCAAGAAATTGAAAAGCTGAGGGAACAGTTTAAGAGGGAACTCCTGGCCGCAGCTAGTAATTCATCGCAACAGCTGGATCTTATAGATGCAATCCAGCGCCTGGGTGTGGCTTACCACTTTGAAACAGAGATAGAAGAAGCACTACAGCATATCTACAATAACCGTATTGATATGGAAGATGATGACCTTTACAACACTGCTCTTGGTTTTCGACTACTTAGACAACATGGCTACAACGTTTCATGTGGTAATTAGTATATGTATGGCCATCTGTTATAAGAAATGTGCATAACATAATCTTCATACAAATTTTCAAGTCCATTTCTTCGGTGATTTAATTCAGATATATTCAACAAGTTCAAAGACGACAAAGGTTATTTCAAGCAATCCAATGATGCTCGAGGCATCCTAGGTCTCTATGAAGCAGCACATCTAGCGGTGCATGGAGAAGATATTCTTGATGAGGCCCTTGCTTTCACAACCATCCACCTCAAGTCCATGGCATCTAGTCCAAACTGTCCACTAACAGCAAAAGTTTCTCATGCCCTAAAGCAGCCCATCAGAAGGGGCGTTCCAAGACTGGAGAGCAGGCGCTACATTTCTATCTATCAGGACGATCCGTCATGTAACAAAACTTTACTAAGGCTTGCAAAGTTGAATTTCAATCTCGTCCAGGACTTGCATAAAGAAGAGCTTGCAGAAATTACAAGGTGATACTTGTATTTTATTTGTGAAGCTATTTACTTCTTCACATAGTGCTCAATATTTTATTTGTTTCAGGTGGTGGAAGGGTTTGGACTTTGCTAGAAGGCTTCCTTTTGCAAGGGACAGGGTGGTCGAGTGCTTCTTCTGGATAGTAGGTGTATATTTTGAGCCTCACTACTCCCTCGCGAGGAAAATACTTACCAAAGTAACAGCCATGACATCGATTATTGATGACATCTATGATGTTTATGGCACCCTTGAAGAGCTGGAACTTTTCACAGGAGCAATTGACAGGTTTGTTGCATGGAAACGGCTCTTTTATTTTATTTTTTTTAAAAAAGTAGAGCTTACTTAAGAGACAAATAACGGTTACATTGCGATTACAAAAACCTGGACACTTAATTTTCAGGTGGGACACTAAAAGCATGGACCAGCTTCCAGATTACATGAAAATATGTTATGAGGCACTATTGAATGTTTATAGTGAAATTGAGGAAAAAGTGGCGAAGGAGGGATTGTCCTACCGAGTCCACTATGGAAAAGAAGCAGTATGCACCACACTCTCGACTCTCTCCTTAAATCAAATACCAATATACTATATGTTGTAGTTTACCTAGTAGAAATTACTCTATTATGTTTAACTTAGTATTCATTTTTATATGTACGATGTATAACAGATGAAAGTTCTAGTCCATGCCTACTTTAACGAAGCCAAATGGTTCCATGAAAATCATATCCCAACGATGGAAGAATATATGCAGGTGGCTCTAGTAACGTCTGGTTATTTCTTGCTCGCAACCGTGTCTTTCATTGGCATGGCCGACATGGTGACCGAGCAAGCATTTGACTGGGTGTTCAATCGCCCTAAAATTGTTAGAGCCTCAGAAACAATTGCCAGACTCGTGGATGATGTAAGATCACATAAGGTATGAGCTTATTTTAATTTGTTAAAAAACATTTAAGTAAAGATTGTTTGAAATTCATGGATTTTTGAGGAGGAAATAAACAACTAATTACACTGATGCCATAAATATGGTAAAGGTCTTATTATGTATACTTTTCAGTTTGAACAAGAGAGAGGACATGCTGCCTCAGGAGTTGAATGTTACATAAGGCAATATGGTCTCTCGGAACAAGAAGTGTATAAAGAGTTTCACATGCAAGTCGTCAATGCTTGGAAGGATGTAAATGAAGAGTGTCTCAAACCTACCGCTGTGCCTATGCCTCTGCTTGAACGCATTCTCAATCTTTCGAGAGTCATCGATGTCATTTACAAGGAGGAAGATGAGTATACCAATGTTGGACAATTAATGAAAAACAATGTTGCGTCATTGTTTATAGATTCAGTGCCAATATAACTGCTATCTTGCGGGTTTCCGCTTGCGAGTACAATTATGGAAACAAATGCCTGCCTATTATAGCCCCATGCTAATGAGGAGCAAAGGAGACTTTCTAATAGAATAAGGAGACTTATTTTTCTTATTTTATACTTTTTCTATTTTAGCTCGATATGTAGATGGTGTGCTGTCCCAAGCAACCAAAAATAAAACTTTAATAAAAATATGGAAGTGTGAGCACGTGTCATTTCCAAAAAAGTAATTGATTGTTTTTATTTATTTCATTTTTTGATATATGATTTGTTAGAGATTCTGCTTTATATGATCTTATCACTTTGTATTTGTTTTTTTTTTATATTATTTTTTTTAAATGTGTTTTTTAAGGTGTTATAATTATATATTTTTTTAAATGTGTTTTTTAAGGTGTTATAATAATTCATTTAGAATCTTTTTTTTTTCTTGTGTTTTATACAAATACAGTTTATTTTTAAAATTTAAAAAATATTTATTTTTAAATAATATTGTTGACGTGTTTGGCCTTGCATAATATTTTTTTTAGGCATGTGTTTATTTGTCAATTTCATTTGTGTTTATGTTTTAAGTCATGAGATTTTTAAATTGTAAATTTATCTTTTATTGATTTAATAAACAAATTAAATAAATGTAATTAGATAAAAGTCTTATTTTATATAGTTGAATATCTTAATTTACATATTTTTCTTTTATTAATTTCTATTTTCATTATTGTATTAACAATTTTTTTCCCATTTATTTACGTTGCGAATGGAATATTCTTTTCATTGCCCGTATAATTGAAAACAAATTTTCAACATAATTGACAAATAAATTTTCAATAACAGTATTACGTTGGCATTGGAAAATATCAACAAAATATGTGGTCGATATTTTGCAATTCAAAATGTTTTCCATAAAACACCATCAGCAACCTTGTTTAACACATAAGATGTTGAAATCAGAAGGTGTTGAAAATTCAGGTCAAATATTATTTTAAATAAAGTACTCAAGTTTAAGATAACAACCCTTAATTATAGAGAAAATTATAAAGAGACTCTGATGTATTCATAAAAGTTTTTTTCATTAATTCTCTTCTAAGAAGTAGCCTCCAAGGCTATTTAAATGTAAGGAAAGCATTCTAATTAGTATAATATTAATTAAATTGAAAATTCTAATATAAATAAGAAAAAAAAATCCGAAAAGAAGGAAAATAAAGATGATTTTGAAATAGTGGCTTCAGAGCTAATTTATGCATGTAAAGGAAAACAAATGGCAAGCTTGTTGCCCCAAAATAAATAAGTAATCAGAATAATTTGATAAAATTTCAGCCTAATTCAACAATTATATCTAAAATTACATTTGTTTTTATGGTATTAGCGTTAGAGTATTTCAAAACTTTTTAAGACCTGAAAAACAAAAAAAGTAAACTCATGACTGAAATATTAGGCTAGATCGGTTACTTGCATTGGAAGGAAAAGTAAATGATATTAGGCCAGTAAAAGTAAATGATATTAAAAATTAGGCTAGATCGGTTACTTGCATTGGAAGGAAAAGTAAATGATATTACAACCAATAAATTTGGCAAATTAAATCTTCTGTTCAGCAGAGTTGAAGTTAGGGGAGAATGAGTTTTACAATATACTAGTTACATGACCCGCATGATGCCACAAGTTATTTTTTTCGTATAAAAAATATAAAAAAGGTAAGATCTAAAAGTGTTAAGTTTTTTTGCGAATCTATACCCAAGAGTCCTGGGTGTGACTACAACGTCTGACCTAAAAGTAATATTTATAATATTAATAATAACATTAAACTTATATGACCCAAGTTTAAGTAGATCTGGCTACAATACCTGACCCAATAGTCTTGGATGCGGGTCTAACTGTAAGATCATGTCATAAAAATGTGACAAGAAGGAAAAAAACTAATGAAAAAAAAGAAAAAAAAATTAAATTAACTGGGTTAACCTTTCAAATTAGGTTAACTCGTCAAATCTTGGATTCGTGTCATGAAAGTTTGATAACTAAATAGAAAAAAAAAATTGACAGGTTATCCAGAATTAACTAGGCTAACCCGTTAAATCAGGTTAACCTGTCAAACCCGAGATCCATGTCTTGAAAGTTTGATAAGTAAATAGAAAAAATTGAACATTAACAAACTAAAAATTAACGGGTAAACCAAAATTAATTTAGAAAAAACAAACAAAAAGCATCAGTTTATATAAAAACAACAAAAAAGCAAAAAGAAAAAAAAACTAAAGGCATCAACCACTAATTAAATTAAAAAATTAATATTGATGAAAAAAATTAAATAAAAAAATATTAATTAAAAAGAAAAAAAACTTATAAGAAGAAAAAAACTAATGAAGAAAAAGAAAAAGAAAATCTAAATTAACTTGGTTAACCCATCAAACCTGAGATCCGTGTCATGAAAGTTTGATAACTAAATAGAAAAAAAATAATATCAACAAAGTGAATAAAAAAATTAATTAAAAAAAAGACATCAGCCTTTTCACCGTGAACTGTAGTGTGCAGTCTATCGTGGAAGGCATAAAAAGAAAAAAAGAAGCAAAAAAAAAAAAAAAAACTAAAGGCATCGACCTTTTCAATGTGGATTGCATACAATATGAAAAGATGAAATCGAAAGAAAAAAATGCTAATAATGAAAAAAAAAAATTTGAATCATAGGTTAACTCGTAAAACCTGGGATTCATGTCATGAAAGTGTGATAGCTAAATAGAAAAAAAAATTAATATTAATGAACTAAATTTTAAAAAAAGATTAATTAAAAAGGAAAAAGCAAAGAGGAAAAAACCCACAGGAAGAAAAAAACTAATGAAAAAAAAGAAAAAAAATTGAATCAACTAGATTAACCCATCAAATCTAGGATCCATGTTATGAAAGTCTAATAACTAAATAGAAAGAAAGTTAATACCAACAAACTAAAATAAAAAATAAAAAAAATGAAAGAAGACAAAAAAAAAAAAAAAACTAAATGCATCAGCTTTTTCATTGTGGATTGCACTGTGCAGTCCATAATAAAAAGCTTAAAAAGGAAAAAAAAAATGTACGTCACGGGTTAATTTTTTTCTTTATAAAAAATATAAAAAAGGCTAAGATTTAAAAGTGTTAGGTCTTTATACAAAGATATACCCAAGAGCCTTGGGTCTAGCTGCAACGATTGACCTGAGAGTAATATTTATAATATTAATAATAATATTAAACTTACATTACTCAAGTTTAAGTGAGTCTGGCTGCAACATTGGACCCAAGAGCCTTGGATGCGGGTTTAACTACAAGGTCGTGTCATAAAAATATGATAATTAAATAGATCAATTAAAAAAAAAAACAAAGAAAAAAATTCTAAATTTACTGGGTTAACCCTTCAAACCAGATTAACCCGTCAAATCTAGGATTCACGTCATGAAAGTTTGATAACTAAA
>JAAWWB010000145.1:0-25005 GCA_018804465.1 Populus tomentosa
GGGCTATTTTGTAAATTTGAATTTAATTAATGTAATTTTTATTTATTTGTTTTGAATTTGTATTGTATAGATGTGATGTAAAAAAAAAGAAAAGAAAGGAAAAGAAAAAAACCTAATAAAAAGAGATGTGTGTGTGTGTGTGTGTTTGTTTTTTTATTTATGTTATTGAATTATAAAAATAAAAAGGACAAAAAGAAAAATGTTTTTAATATTTTAATGCACAAATTCTAAGGATGGATAAAATCATTTTGTATTTTCCATGAAAATATAAGAACATGTTTCTATATATATTCTGGGAATTAATAACTGATGTATCGAAGTCTTAGAAGTGGGCTAAAATTTTATTTTTTAAAAATTATATCAAGCTCACGAAGCTTGAATGTGGTGCGTGTATTTTGTTTGTAAATTTTTTATGATAAAATTGCAGGATTAAAGAAGGATTTAATATTTTGATCGGATCAAAGGTGTAGAAGTATAAACTTGTGCAAAAGTTGTATTTCTAAAATCCGATGAAAAGATAAAATTTTTAAAACTTCTTAACACATCAAAGCCATGGAGCAGCTTACCTCAGGTAGGGTGTGTTAGGGGTGCTAATACCTTCCCTAACCACAATCAGTCCCTTACCCGCGAATCTCTGACCATGACCAGTCCATCAGGGTTTCCTAGTGACCCCCAATAAATACTAGGTGGCAACTCCTAACGAATCAATTCAAGCAATGCAACAACGAGACATAAATCGCCAGCCGATGCCGCGCGCGGGGATTTTCCGACGTGCGACAACTGCCACAACCATCTCTAAATCATGTGTTGGGTAATTTTGCTTATGCTTTTTCAACTTCCTCAAGGCATAAGCAATTACATTATCATTCTGCATCAAAACATAACCTAATCCAATCCTAGATGCATCACAATACAAAGTAAAACCACCAAAACCTGAAGGTACTCTTCTTATATTCTTCTGACCATTGGAACTTGACATGTTTTTGTGTAAACTTAGTCAACGGAGTAGGATTTCATAAAAAGTTCTCCAAGAACCTCCTGTAATATCATCTAAAACCAAGGAAGCTTCTAATATCAAATTCCATAGTCATTCTAGACCACTATTTAATTGCCTCCACCATTTATGGATTAACCTCTATCCCATTCCTAGATACCACATGTCCAAAAAACCCAACACTCTCCAACCAAAACTCATTTTTCAAGAACTTTCGATACAACTAATGATCTTTTAGAGTTTGAAACACCAATCTTAAATGATATTTATATTGCTCTTTAGTTATTAAATACACTAAGATGTCATTAATGAACCCAATAACAAACCTATCAATAAACGCCCTAAAAACCTTATTCATCACATCCATAAAGGTTGCTGGTTCATTCGTTAACCTACAAGACAATGCTAGAAACTCATAATACCCATGACGAATCTTAAAGGCAGTTTTAGGAATATCCTTCTTTCTAATCCTCAATTGGTAATACCCCGATCACAAATTGATCTTTGAGAAACATTGAGCTCCTTGTAACTGATAAGAAAAAAAGTCATCTATTCTTAACAATGACCTTGTTCAACTACCTATAGTCTATACACATCCTTATCGACCCATCCTTCTTCTTTACAAATAAAACAGGTGCTCCCCACAAAGACACATTTGGATGGATAAACACCTTATCCAAGAAATCTTGAATATATTTATTCAACTTCTTTAATTTTGCTGGCATTATCCTATAAGGTGCCATCAAAATTAGTTTCGTTCTCAAAAGTAGATCAATATAGAATTATATCTCTTTATTAGGAGGTAGTCCAGGTAAGTCATCAGGAAAAACATCAGTGAACTCCTAACTATCAAAACTTGTTCCATCTCTGGAACCTCCATACTCACATCCTGTACATAAGCCAAAATGCCTTGTACACCCTTTCATACCAACTTTCTTGTCATGGCCAAGAGAATACTCGGTGAAGATGATAACCTATTTTCATGAAAAATAAATTTTATCTTTTGATCATGCTTGAAAACCAATATCTTATTCTAATAATCAATTGAGGCATAGTGCCTAAAAAACCAATCCATACCTAGCATCACATCAAAGCCTACTATTTCTAAAATCACCCAAAAACTTCATATATTGCACCTTAACCTCATAATCAATATAAACATTTTCCCTAAACATAACCTTATTTAATGGGGTAGCCACACACAAGGGACTCTTTAACAAATTAGGTTATATACTAAACCTTAAAGCAAAATATGATGATACAAAAGAGTGAGTTGCTCCCATGTCAAACAAAACTCTAGTATTAAAAAGACATATATAGAGTGTACCTAAGACAACGATACTGGATACCTGGGCATCCTAATAAAGGAAGGTGAAAACTTTCACCTATCTCTGACCTAATGGTGCAAAACCTCTATTAGTTACATCATAGCTCCATTAGTCGTGCCCACCAGCTCCACAACCACCCTAAATCATAGAATGACTAGTTTATTAAGTCTGAGTAGGAGATGTAACTGAAACAAATGCACTAGGCATGAACAATCATCTATTCAAACAATCCCTCAATAAGTGGTTAATTTGTCCACAACCACAACAAGATCTTGTATGCTTAGAGCAAACCGTGCCATAATGTCTAGATTCTCAAGACTGACATAGAAACCTCCCCTCTAAACCTTGTAATGTTGATTGATTAGTATCCTGACTATGAGTCTGACCACCTCTACCCATAATATGTTTATCGTCTCCTCTAAAAGTAGACCTTGGCAAGAAAATCCTCGACTGTCTAAATTAGCCTTATCAACTCCATGTCCTCTGTTAGGACCTATATTAGATCGTTGCTGGAAAGAGAACTAACTCGCTACCTTGATAATTCATCCTCTAACTTTCATGCCTCAATAGCTCGGGTACAATCCACTACAACCAAGTACATCTTAAACTCGTGATCCTCAATAGCTTTGAAAAAGTAGCTATTAAAACCTTGAACAAACCTCTTGATCTTTCTCTTCCTAGTCTGTACTAAATACCCAGCATATTTGGATAGCTGCGTGAACTTCACCTCATAATCTATCACAATTAAATCACCTTGAACCAACTTGTTAAACTCATATGCTCTGGCATCCCTCAAGCTTTCAAGGAAAAAACACTCTAAGAGCCCGTTTGTTTGCGTGGTTGCTTCTGCGTTTGAAGCAACCACATCAAACAATCCGTTTGGTTATATTAAAAACGCAAAAAAATATTGGTAGGCCCCGTGTAATTTCGCGTTCTGTACGCAAATTAAATCAAACGAAATTTAATTTACATGCACAGTGTAATTCACTTGCACTGTTAACGTGACTTTTTTTTTTTTTTTAAATGTGCTTATTTTTTGTATATATATAATTTTTTTTTAAGTGTGCTTATTTTTTGTATATATATATTTTAAAAAAAAATTAGTTTATAGTGAATTAAATTTACTCATATTGTCATGTAAACAATATTTTTTTCTCGAAAAACTAGTGTAGAGTGAATTAAATTCACTTGCACTATAATATCAAATCAATTTTATTCCTGATAATATTTTATTTAATTTTATATAAAGTATTATTTATTTTATGACGTAATAGCAATAGTTAAATCCATAACATTTAAATTAAAAACCATCAGTATTAATATATATTTTTAAAATTATTTTATAACCTCAATTTCAAAAGCACTCCTAACCAAACATATTAAACTACTTTTTATTCAACCTCAATTTCAACCACAGTTTTAACCAAACACTTATTTTTTCAAACCAACCTCAACTAAAAGTACTTTTTATAAAACAATTTTTTTTAGACCACAACCACAACAGCTACCGCAATACCAAACACACTCTAAAAACATCTCATAAAACTCCTTCCACGTCATAGGTGGAGAATTTGCTGCCTTTTTACTTATCTTAGACTTATAATAGTTCACAACCACCTCACCTTCCAACCTGAAGGATGCTAATGTCACTGTACAATGCTAACTTCACCTGAATCTTGGGTCCATGACTGGAAACACAAGAGTGGTGCCAAAGGGACACCTCACTTTTGCTAAGCCTTAGAACATACATATCATAAAACCAAAACTATATAAAATTATGCAACATTTTATAATCTTTCAAAGTATGATATTGTTCAAAGAAATGAAATCAATAATAGTTTAAAACTTCTCTCACTAGTTAGGAATTCAAATACGATGTGTACAAATACTAACAACTCTTTGTTAGCATAGAGTTTTTAACAAACATATCGATATCAATACATAATAGTTACTTGCATGAATATCCAAAACAAATGAAAGTCATATCAAATATAATTTGATTTAATAGAATATGAGTGAAAAATCAAGAATGAAGAAGTACTCAGAAATAAAGTAATATATATATATATATATATATATATATATATATATATATATTCAAGAAATAATCAATTGTACTCATCCTAATATCAACATACATATATTATTTATATTTCATGCATATTAAAGACTATCCCACTCACTCGGAAAGCAAAAGGTAAACGGATTCAGAATTGAAGACTACTGAAGATCGTTAAGAGAAACATCAGTAGAACTTATAAAGGACATAAAAAATACTAAAAAACAACTCAAAGCAAAACTAACATAAAAGATTAAAACTTTAAACTTAGAGATGAAATTGTAATTATAAAATCAAATTGATTCACCTGATCGATTATGAAAATAAACTAAATTGATTGAACCTAATAGACCTGATTAACCCCAACTGCAGGGCAAACTAGTTGACTTGTTGCAACAAGTGAACTGGTTGGTCAGGATTTCCAGAATCCCAATCTACTAGTCTATAATCTATAGAACCTAAATAAAAAAAACACATGATTTGTTCATCAAAACCTATCATTCCTAACATCCTAATAATTTGTTTTATGCCATCTAACACCCTATTACATCAATTATAACTCCATGATCAAACAATAATCAGAATCATAACAAAACCCTAACTTTTTCATTGATCTTTCCATACACAACCCAATATATATATAAGGGAAACACTTACTTGTTACTTTCACCTTTCTTGAACCAAAAAATCAAGATAAAAAACTAAAATCCTTAATTTAATGAGAGAAGGGTCATGACAGCCATAAGAAAAAAAAGAAAAAAAAATGAAAAATATAATTCTCTTGCAACTTTTCATTATATACCTAGGTTAACTTAGGTTGGGTTTGGGCTAACTTGGACTTTATTTTGGGCTAAAAGTTTGGTTCTTCTGGTATCTTATTTAAAAAAAATCTTGGCAGCACCCCCTTATATTAGAGCCTACTTAAAATTTTAAAACCTATAAAATATGCATCAACAAACTCATGTTGCAAACCAATTAATTCTATTTATGATATTATTACATTTATGTATGTATTTAGAAGAAGAAATGCCATCATTTACCTAATATTTTTTCTTTGAATAACCTTCATAATCTTACTTGATTTAGTACTTAATTCATGTTAGTTGATGATATTAACATCAAAATAATCATTTTCCCTCAAATTTTCCCTCGAACCCTAAAATTGACAATTGAGAATTTCCTCCCCTTCTCATGGCATCATGTATGAACACAAAATCATTTTCTTATCAAAACCAAAATAAATCTAATTCTCATCATTAGTTATCTATAGGCATAATAAACTCACACATTTTTTTTTTACAAACCAACCATCAAGATAATAATTGTTATCTTCAACTTAAATATTCCATCCCAACCAATAGAGTTATTAACTATAAGCATAATAATATTTCAATTCCCGTAAAACAAATCTCAATTAATTCAAGAGTTAAACCAAAAATAATAATATCAAAATTAAAAATTTCAAATAATAATAATCTCCTAATTTAATTTTCACCACCGACCAACAGTTAACCCTAACCTATCCAACATAACGATTTTCTCTATTAGATTTTTGGCATCATGCGTAACAATTTATCAATCTATCACAATTAACAATTTATCTCAAAGTTGTAAGAAATTCAAAAGATTATGCTAGTTTAAAAATCAACCTTTAATATGGTTGGGGATGACTAAATATTGCAAGAATAACTAAGAACCTGTTTGAGGCAACCAAAATAGTGTTAGCACGTATGAATCATGAGTTGTTATGGGTACCTAAAAACTTCAACGCATTGAAGAAATTGGTTAAAATATTTTTATTTTAAATAAACACGAATATACCTAACTCAAAAGAGGGGCAGGGTGGGGGGGGTTCTCTTTATTACTTGTTCGAAGAGATTTATCAATAAATAATAAAAAGTAGGAGGATGACGTGGGGAAAATTTACCTGGAGTAGAGAGTAAAGACCTGTTAATCTCTCTTCAATGGTTTGATTTTGAGCTACAAGACATAAGAGAAGAGAGGCAAAGAAGGGGAAGCCTACAGACATGAGGGATAAAGGATGAAGAGGGGAAATAAAAAGAGAGGGAGAGAAGGTTTTTTTTTTTTTTTGGAATTAGGAATTCTGATCTTTTATTTATAGGGTTTATTATTGATAGAATTATTGATGGATAATTTAACATTTAATAATTTTTATAGTCCATTAGTAATTCTATTAGTTATTAACACTAAAAGTTTTTTAAAACCCATAAAATTTCCTAAAAGCCCCTAAAAATTTCTGATGACTTTTTGTTCAGTCGATAATTCTATCGATGATTTGATTTTTTAGTGGCAAAGTCCTGTAATTTTCCCCAAATCTCTGAAACTCTCAAATAGACTTAATCCATTGATAATTCCATTAGTATAAAGCAGAGGCAAGGTCTTGTAATTTTTTTTCATTTCTTTGGAACTCTCTAAGGGATTAAGTCTATTGGTAATTTCATCTATAAAAAAACAATGGTAGAGTCTTGAATTTTTTTTGCCAAATCTATAGATTTCTTCAAGGGAATAAGTTTGTTGGTAATTCCATCAATAAAAAATAGTGGCAAAGTCCTATAATCTTTCACTACTTTTTAGAACTCTCTGAGGGATTATGGTCGTGGATAATTCTGTTGGTATTTGACATTTTATCGATATTTTCATTGTATAAAACAATTTCTTTTTTCCCAATGTTTTTGTATTTCTTATCTATCTAACCTGCAAATACAGTAAAATCATAACATGTTAATATTGGGATAGTAAAAATTAATGATGTAGCCTACAAGGAATTACTTAATCTATCAGTTTATATGAAAGTATATAAAAATTATTTAAAAATAACAACATTTTAATATTGTAATTACTAAAAGATCTCAATTCATCTTAGTTAAATAACATATAATTATGTGTATGACTAAATTTGATTTCTATCAAGTATTTTTCTCTCATTGCTTTTTTTTTTTTTTTAATAAAGGTCATTTAGGATGTGAAGTATTGACAAATTCTCACATGAAGAAACTTTCCCACCATCACAATATCTTGAAACATGGTTTATTCTTGTTCTTAAATGAGACTCAAAATATTAAGAGATAAATGTTGAAATCTCTTTAACAATATAAGCCTCAACACATGTTTTTAATTTTTTTTTAAAAAGTTAAATAAATATTTGTATGAAATTAAACAAATATTGAATAAATGAATGTTTTATTAAAAAAAATACAATATAAATTTACATAGGATGGACATGTAATCTCTAACCTCTCAAATGGATCCATTAATCTATATTGGACTAAACCTCTAACAATCTTCCATCTTTTAAATTCACCAATCTAGATATGTTCAAAGCATATATATAAGGAACACACAAACTTTTAAGCCATTGATAGATAAGAAAGTCCAAGGCAAAACTGACTTTGAGCTTTGCAACCCGTGTCTTATTACAAACCAAATCCATATTCCTATAGTGATAAAAAAAGGTATATTCATTCTAGTCTTCATGTTGTCCTTTGTGTTCACTTTCATGTTAATCATTGTGTTAAATATATTTTCAAACACATCCTTTTTGGTATGTTTAAAATTCAGATTATGCATGATTCTAGCCTCACACACATCTTCGATGACAAGTTGTAAGCCATGTCTGTCACCAGCCAACAAATATAGGGTGCAATAAATTATCCAAATGGATTGAATCCATATTCAAGATGTACTTTCCATGGTTCCATTAGAAACTAAGGATGCACCCTATTAAACTACTTTTAAGCTTCACCATCGAAAAGGTGCACCATGACTCCATCTATCACATAATATGAATGATATTTTGTCATGTGCTCAATAATATTTAGAGACTTAAATAACCTTTACAGCCTAGGAGTAATTAAAAAGTATCTCAGTTTTTTATATGTGACAAAAGTCCTTCTCTACCAGTTTTAGGTTTATATTGAGCATGCCTATAGGTTCTACACTCGGTAAAATCTGTATTTTCATGGTAGTACAACATGCCAAAATTTAGATATATGTTAATTTTTGAGTATCCTAAGCCAAAGAGTTTCATCATGGATTTAGCAATATAAAAGTTTTTTTTCAACCTATTCCTTTCAAGTAAAATGCTTTTCACCCATTCAATGTACCTATCACAATTGACTTTACTTAGCCAATGATCCGACTTGATAGTGAAAACATGTGCAACAAACAATAATTTAAAATAATTTATGCACCTATCATAAAACGATTCATCAAAATCTGTCAAAAGTTCAAGAAACCTAATTGCGTCTACATTTGGTTCTTCATCTACACTTGAACATTTACCTGCATAACCCAAATTAATTCTCATTGTATCCATTATTATACTCTTATAAAAATTACTATTATCATTTATAACTTCATACACATTATTAGAAATAGAAGTTGATCCAATCATCCTTTCTACCATGGTCTCGTAAGAAATACATGGTTTTCCGTGTGTAAACCAACACAAGTATTTTTTCATGAACCTTTTTTTTTTTATATATAGGAGATGCATTGTAACAACATCTATATCAAGGAGCTTTTTATTTTTACACCTCTTATATAGATATATAATACAACTCCCACTAATATTTTTTAGATTAGATGGTATATAATTAATAAAACCCTCAATTTCATTACAATAATCCATCTTGTGTAACCCTTTGGGTAAAACTCGATACATCTAAGAATGATCATCCATTACTTATATAAATCATGTATAAAATATTAATGACAACATGTATTAATTAATATTGTGAACTAAAAAAATTATCGGTATCTAATTAATTAGCTATTATTGGTTGAATTCAAACATATTTAATCTATTTTAATGGTAACCTTTAATAATCATCAATTTTCTCCTGAAATTCAAATTCCTCCAAGTTTACCAAAATTTTCAACTTAACAATAAAATTGACAAAATATAAAATGTACCCATTAAATAACCTATTATTTCTTTCATTATAAAACACATAAGTTATAAAATCAAACTCAATTTTATCATATGACAAACAAATATAATTTTTTAAAATCTCAAACAAACCATAACATGTACAAATAATACATTCATATAACAAATTTGTATAGAAAAAAAGCTATAAAACAAGTAAACACACAATTAGACTACATATATTACACAAAAATACCAAAAACATTAACATAAAAAAATGGGTAGGCTTGTGCACTTGATGTAGTGAATCTTAAAAAAAAACCAGGATAGAGATACTGACAGACTGATTATTAAGGTGGTTGAATTTGTAATGATGAAAGCTTGATTTATGATATAATGAGGAGGGTGTTGTTTTCTAAAGAAAAAAATTAAAGAAAAATGAAGAAATGATAGAGTGGGAGATGGGGGATTGTGTGACAGGTTATAACTTAAACATTATCGACAAAAATTAACGACGATAATTCCATCGGCAATATCGACAATAATTTTCTAGTAGTATAATTATTTACTAGCACTAGCTTTAATAATATTTTCTCTCAATTATTTTATAAAAAAATAATCAACTCATAATTTTATAAGTGCATTATTTTTCAACCATTTCAATGGCTTCCACCCTCTCATTTTCTCATATACCGTCCACCACATTTACCTTCACAACAACCATCACCACGGCTCCATCAAGGCCTTATTACCATTGTATTTTTTTATTTCATTATTTATTGAATATTAAAAAATATGTTTCACTTAAATATTATTTTCTTACTAATAATATCGCCATCACAATCATTATTTCGCTAATTAATCATTGAGAATCTATTGCAAGTTAGAATCGCATGATTCTAAACTTTCTTCCTTGATTTAGTATTGTTTTCACGTACATGGTTGTCCACATTGCTCAGCCGAGCAATATTCCTATAGCCTTCTTGTAAAAGATGTGTCCATCAAAGAATCATGAGTTAATATTATCTTTGAAGGTTACGCTACCAGGAACAACGTAACTTTTACAAAATATTTAGAATGAAGGTTGAGCTATTTTCAACTGTGTTAGTTCGCAAATTTTTAAATATTTGTTAAGACCTTATATGGTTGGAAATAACATAACTTTTTAGTTAAAATATTATTTTAATATATTTTTAAATCAAAAACACCTAACATCTCAAATATCCTTCAAGTGGAGAAGCGTTTTCTTATCTTTTCAAAGTTTTGCACCTTACCAGGCGCAGGTTAGCAAGAGACTGGTGTATAAACTGTCAACCTCGTTCGCGACTTTTATAGGGCTGTGGACCACTGTTTCTTAAATTCCACTGGTGTTTCTCTTATATACATGAAACAGGAGAAGAAGAGTGAAGTGAGTGGAAGTGGTCCTAACGATAACACATGAAATATTCACAAGTCTTTGTTGTGCTTCTTTATATCATCTTCCTCATCACATGCCTTCTCCTAGATGCATTTACTCGTGCACCCCCTGGATAGCTGGTTGATGTTAACAATTTGGCAATTTTCGTTCTCTTTTTTCCCCTTCTTTTGGGCTGGATCCAGGGGAACCCTAAATTTTCCAAGTGTTCAGTAAATTTGCATACAGCTTATAGTCTGGGAGGGTAGAAATGTCTCTTGCAAGGGTTTTCTAGGGTCCTCAAACCAAATTACCTTAGTAAAAGAAAATTTTGATGGGTTTCCTTCCATTTACTGGATTATTGCTGGGTTGCAATGTACTTATTTCCTATCATCAATATTTGGACAAAACTTGGCAAACGCATCATTCTCGTTATTGCCCTTTAGATCCTAGCTCGCAACTACACAATGAACTGAACGCCTCAACAGGGTTCCTATTTGTCCTCAACCTTAGGGCTGATATTTCCGAGGGTACTACTATATATTTAGATCCAGCAGCAATGCTAGACCCTTTTTGAATGGCCATGGGGTAAATTTCCTTTCTTGAAAATTACAGCCGAGGGCTTTTTTTAGCTTACAGTACAAGTTCACTGCAGCTCTGGCGATTTAAAAGGAGTAAATATTTTGGTACTTTGGTCGACAGCTGGAATAGATACACAGCATAAATGGAAACAGGGCTTGTCGCCTCACCTCCATGGTTGTCCTTTATGACAATATTCGGTAAAAAGCTCTGGAGTGAGAATTTCTCAATGTAGTTTGAGAACAGGTCCTCAACCTAACTGATGTTGAATTTGTTCTTCCATTTCATAGTATTTGTTGAAATTACATAGTTTTTTCCCCACAAATTCCTAAGGTTGCTATAAATAGTCTGTGTCTTTCCTATGTCTTGTCTATCAAAATATTACTCCGTAAACTTTTTACTGTCGAGCTGCGGATAAAAAGCCTTTGCAGACATCTCTTAATTAGCCAGGGATTTTGATTCAAGGCAGCATGAACACGACATGACTCTGAGTCCTACTTCCTCCCACATCCACTTACTTCGGAGAATGGTCAATGGCTACAAGTCTGCATCATGTCTTCCCTTCAGTCGATAGAATATTAGAATCTTTAATCAAAATAAATTAATCATTGCAAGGGTTTTTAATTGGGAGGTGTTTTTTTATTAATTAGTACTAAGGCAAGTGGAGTTCTCATTACTTGCGTGAGGCATTTTTGGCACTTTGTTGCAAACACAAAGCAAATTATTGTGCCGTGTCGGATGCCATGGATAAAGTCTGGTGTTCTAGTGTTTTGATAGTGTGCCAGATTGAAATCATGTCCAGTACAATAATTGGGTTGTAGATGACAGCTTTATGAGTTATTTCACATTGAATGCTTCTCTTGTATTGTTGTAATTATTGAGTTTTTCTGACGCTAGGGATGTACATGAATTTAAATGTTAAATTTATTTTTTATAAGTTATTAGTTAAAGTTTTATGAATTTTAAGGTTATTAAAGATTTGTATGGTTATTAATTTTAGGGTTCATAAGATTAGTTGAAATGCACGCAAGCTGATATGGATATCTATATTAATTAAATAATATTAATAATAATAATTGAGTTTTCCTTTTGTACAAACAGGACTAATGTGACCGTTAATCTGGCAATAACGATTTGTTTACAGTGCTTTGGGATATGAATCCTTGAAGTACCCTTTCTAGCTAGGGTCTATTAAGCGAAAATCATTCTAATGAAGACATTATTGAAAGGCAATTAACTCCAGTGAATTAGTAATTATGTTTCACCTAGATTCCCCAGCTAGATATAACTTTCAATTTTAATTCAAGGAGATATACAAAGTAAAGATGCTTCTTTCTTTGAAGTACCCTTTCTAGCTATATATTTTTTCTACTTTTTTTTTTTTCCCTTTATGAGAATCATAGAGATTATATAATTGTTTTACTGTTTCCACAGTTTTTTGTGCGTGTTTCTCCTTCCTGCACTGTTTATAGACATATAATTTGCTTGAACTTGCAAAGTAAAGATGTTTTCCCCTTTGTTTAAACCAGAAAATCCATCAGCAAATAGGTTTAACTGCTGGCATTAACAATATTTAAAGCATGGTGGGAAACATGCCAGTTCTTTCGATTAGAACCCTAGCTAGATTTCTTCACAGCGTGTCAGGTTTTAGTTGTCTCCAATTTCACCAGACATTTCAAAACACTGAACTTTAGGATTTTAGTTGAAATTTTTTTGAGAGAATAACATCGGTTAGAAACGTAAATAGCATATTTTGAATACAAACACGTTTTTCAATATCGATTACATAAACATCTGTTATTGGGAATAACAGTTTATTAAAACAATCGTGTTTTCTAATATTAATTCTATACATAATTGCTATTAAGAATAGTAGTTGTGTAGTGATGTTTTCTTTTTTGTAAAATAATTTACCTTATCAAAAATAAACTCAAAACTTTATGAAAATTAAATCGTTAAAAAATAAAATGTAAGATCTAATGACTAGAGGTAGATAAAGTGTTCTCGCAGGAGAGAAAAACAAAGAAAGAAAAAATAGATTACTAGGACACATCTCTGATCCGTTTTTGACACATTTGGTATCGATCAAAAGATTTCGACGAGATAATTTTAACTAGAACTTGTAAAATCACTAAATGAAGTCATAATTAATCTTAAATTAACCCCAAAACAAAGCCCCTAATAAATTATGATCATGTTTGATGGTCTTTTAAGGTGTGCGTAGAATTGTCTTGTTGAAATCTTTCTAACAATACTGAACGTGTAAAAAAAAAGAAGCTTCAATATGTTTTTGGTAACCTATTTTTTCTTGGTCGAATTCAAGTTCTTGACTATTGAATCTTTATAAAAATTTAGATTAATTTTTTTTTATTATTAATTAATCTGTATTATTTTCAGTATCAGTTTTTTTTTTTCTTTTTTTTCAAGGTGTTTATTAAAATATGTCGGAATTACAAAGGAATCTGAACTGTACTAGCTAATTGTACGAGACAAATAACAAATCCTAACATCCATCTTCTTGGATTTGATTACTTAGTGCATTGCTTTCTTCTGTAGCATGTTGCCTATTCACTGAATCATGTGTTAAATAATATCTAAGAACCCCCGTCTAATTTTTTTGTGCTTCCAGAGTAAAGTTGAGACAAGGAGAAGATACAAAATGCTGGACAACAATTACTGGATTACCACAGCCAAAAAGCTATATAAGACGATGTTACTGTCGACAAATAAGAATTCCCTCAGAATCTCTCTCAAATTGCCGTGACTCAACTTACTCAAACTAACCCACCTAACTTTTCCCTCACTGTTGCAGACATAAAAACTAAGGTACACTAAAAAGGTAAGAAAAATAAAGATAGGCAGTCTAACTACCATGTTCATATGCTGCTTTAAGTCTCCTGAAACAAATAAGGACACATGCTTTTCTAAGGGTTGGTTTTTCCATTTTAAAAGCCATGAAAGCTTTGGTACTAATATCTCAGAACACTGAAAATTGTGTCCCCTGCAACAGTTAAAGAAGAGGGAACCATGCCCTACATTAATTTGCTCTACTTCTCTACCTTGCATCTACGTACGTAATATAATACAGTACTGGTATCGACAAATTCCGATACATATAACATCACACTATATTTGACTTTAATAATGGCTGGATGGTGTCATTTTATAAATCAAATGATTTCATTTCTTCATTCTGCCTCCCCAATAATCATCATGTGCATGCTCGATAATATCATAGACATTTAGTCTTAATCTATCGCTCAATGACAGAGATTCCACTGTACAAAACATATGTGATCTCAGTCTAGGATGGTGAAGATTTTGGGGATTTTGCTGCTCCTCTAGAACAATTATCTGTGGTCTTAAAACTGCCACCTTTGTTTCCTTAGCTTCAGGTCTCGTTAGAGGAGGATCCACTCAAATCTTTAAGCAGACATGAGCATCATTTAAAGTTTGATAGGCACATACACATACATAAAAAATAAATAAAAAATCTCTCTCTCTCTCTCTCTCAGACACACATATTTATTGAAACATCAAACACATGGTGAATTAAAAAAAAGAAAAAAAAAAAGGAAAGGAAAACAAGAGGAGAATTTGCCTTGGAGTTTGGCGAGCTATAGTTATGCTCCCTGAAAATGCCATGGAAATATCATTTTCTTTCAGCAAGTTGTGCAGAAGAGACATCAAAACCTTATCACCTGATTTCCGTCATCACTGTTAAAGCACTCTTGCACTGTATCGAACCAACCTCTCTCGTCACTCCCACATGTCTAGACAACAAATAGATATACACACACGTGTTTATCCACAGATGTTTCATGCTCTTACTACAGATACCCAGTTTTGAATATATAGGTATGTATGTTCCTCACACGTGTGACCAATTCTGAAGAAAGACAGAGATTGCACTGAACAAGGTTTGTTCAGGCTAGGGTACTATGTGAACCTCCAATCACACTTAACAATGAAAAAGAGCCTTATATTTGCACTGCTAGGTAAGAATTTTGAAGATGTTTCTCTTACTTTTAATGACTAAATCAACAAATTTTAGCTTTTAAATTCAGCTCGAGAATGTTTCCAAAATGATACATGAATACTAAAAAACTAGCTACCATTAGAAAGCATCAAGGAACCTAGCTAATCCTGCGCAAACCTCAGCTCATGTTGTGATATTATTATTCTTGTGTTTTTGGGTTCGATTCAAGAGCACGTACGTAAATCATTTCATTTACAAAAGAAATTAATACTTAGTTAGAAGAAGGTAGAAGAATTGCCTCAAGATTACACTAGTGGTCATGAGTCTCTCCATAGAAGAATTGCCTCATTTTTTACATTAAAAGCTTTGATGACCATCTTAGGAAAAATCTCAAGTTCTCTCTTTTATCCTAGTTATCAAATTACAGATGAAGATCTAAACTAACATGGTCTTGCACGCTCGGCTTGGAATCATATCCATACCGCCCTTGCGAGCTTGAACCAGTACCGGCCGGAGAGGGTTTCAATTCCTCACCTGCAAATAATGGTAATTGATGATGCATCGAACGGTCACTATGATGGAAAGTACCACCACCATGGACAGCCGGGATCCGCCACAAGCCTAATGGACTTCCATTGATAGGTTGTTGTGAATAGGAGCCATGACTGCCGTAAAACCTGCTAGTGTTAGACTGGCTATTCCATGAAGGATAAGTCATGGCTGAGCTCGGAGTTGAATCTATCCTGTAGTTTACAAGGCCATAATATTGTGCATCTGTAAGGCTGTTGTGAGCCATGGCCGACTGGAGGTGGGCACGTTTCGCGTGCTGACGCTCTCTTTTGTGCGCGTTTTGGTGGCCACCTAAGGCTTGAGAAGTAGGGAAGTTTCTGCAACAGTAATGGCATTCGAATCTTCGGTTGTTGTCACTATTCTCGCTTTCTTTCACGGTGTCTTCATTAGTTTCGGCTGACTCAGACTCGTCAGCTGCTGGACTGTCGTTGCTGCCGAACTCTTTGCCGAAGAGGCGAATGCCCTTTTCTTTGACGGGTGCGGGGCGGATGAATGGAAGCTGAGAGAAGGATTCCACATTCATAAAGTCATGAGTCTCTCTTTCAACCTTATCCATGAATCACTGAACTATATATATAATAGTTTTAGGGCTGGTGTTGAGGTTTAACAAGAGAAAGAAAGGGAGGAGGGTTCAACTTCAAAGAGGCACTCCAGAGACGGAGAGGAAGATCTGGAGGGGGGAGAGGAGGAGGGGGTTTGTATGTGGGATGGGAGGAGGGTGGGCCTATAAAGGAAGAGGATGTGTTGTGGTGTGATCACTGGACAAGTGGGGCTGACCCATCTGAAAGTGAAGGCTGACATGGTCACAAGTTCTGGTCAGATGAGAGTGGCTTCGGCTTCTCAAAGTACCTTCCTGGCTTGCTTTCACAGGTTCTCGGTTTGTTTTGGAAACTTCCTGAACACCTCCTAAGATCTTTGATAATTATGTTTTCATCTCCTACTTTTAACGAAGTGACAGAAATAATTATGGTAATAATAAGGTGTTTTTGCAGTGAAATTAATGGTTGATTATGGGATAGCTATTATTGTTTTTTTAAAGTATTTTATATATTAAAATATATTAAAATATTTTTTTTTATTTTTAAAAAATTATTTTTAAAATTAGCATATTAAAATAAACTAAAATATATAAAAAAATTAATTTTTAATAAAAAATATATTTAAATTTTTAAAAAACATAAATTCATCCCCATTTCCATATTTTCAAATGCTCTCTTAGTTCCAAACGAATTATAGCCAAATTAATCAAAGGTTACAAACAGAAGTTTTTTAGGATTATTTTTAGGTTACAAACAAAAAAAATAAAAAATAAAAAACAAACGCTCTCTCACATTTTTGTTTTTCTAACTTTAGTACCTAAGATAAAGGTTTTCTCGACAAGCAATGCAGCTCAAATGTTAATGAATAGTCTGCTAAGATTATTTTTGTGGTCCGAGTTTGGTAAATTTGTTAGCATCAATTAATGGGAGAGCGAAAACCTCTAGTGAATTTTGAGTTGCCAGTACAAGTTAACTTCAAGAGATATATAGTTATAAGTAATGTTAAAATTTATTTTTGTGTTTTAAAAGTATTTTTTTAAAAAAAAAAATTTATTTTATTTTTTTCTTTGCTTCAAATTAATATTTTTTTATATTTTTAAATTATTTTGATACGCTGATATCAAAAATAATTTAAAAAAACAAAAGAAAAATATTGTTTTGATACATTTCTGAGTAAAAAACACTTTAAAAAGTAACCGCAATCATACACTCAAACATTAATGATTAAAGAAGCTTGATTTCTTTTTTAAAATTTTTAATTTATATTTTGAGATTAATACTCAGAAAATAAATTAAATTCATTTTAATGCATAAATTCATGCAGGGATGTTTTTTTAAAAGATTATTTAGAAATAGACTCTATCTCATTAACATATAAACCGACTCAATAATATCTTTATTTTCCACAAAAAAAACCTATCAAATAAAAAATTATACAGAAAGAAATAATTTTAATATTTCACTTTACTAAAAGTGCTTGGATGTAAAACAAGAATATTGTATAATTCTCACCATATTTGTATGGAAAATAGTAAAAGCTTGCAAAGAAAAACTATGGAGATTCGAGCTGGTATCCATCCATAGCAAAAATTTGGCTCTGTTTTTTAAATGGCTATGGAATCTGGATAATGGAGTAGCAGGAGATTGGCAGGAACACATTCTTCTAAAATACCAAGCTCACTTTATGAATGGCATCCCTGCGTTTACAAGTTCTTTATCTCCAAGTTGGCATGACATGGTTCTAGCGATATCTTCAACACAAAACATAGCCAATCTTTTACATGCAAATGTTAGGTTCAAGGTGGGTGATGGGAGGAACATCTAGTTTTGGACCGACTCTTGGCTAGGCTCTGCAACCACTCTCCAGCTCTTATTCTCCAAACTTTATAACCTCTCCCTACAACAAAAAAAACTAGCCTTGCGGATATATATAATTTGACAAATACATCTCTTGACCTATCCTAGAGAAGACCCCTTCGGCCCTATGAGAGCTGTATGAGGGAGAGCTTGATCGTAAAGGTGCAACATGGTATCGTTTTCTTAG
This sequence comes from Populus tomentosa, assembly GCA_018804465.1. Classification (NCBI taxonomy): domain Eukaryota; kingdom Viridiplantae; phylum Streptophyta; class Magnoliopsida; order Malpighiales; family Salicaceae; genus Populus; species Populus tomentosa. The sequence goes on from JAAWWB010000145.1 coordinate 18,377, forward strand.
ATGGTGCAGACTGCAAGTTATGGAAATTCCACAGCTCTGGCATGTACTCAGTTCAATCAAGTTGCTTCTTCTTTGATAGTCTCTCGGCCACTGAAAATAATCACTCCCTGTTTTGCTATGAAATGGTTATGCCCCTCCAAAAGTGGATGTGTTCATATGGCTTCTTCTTCATGGCAGTCTGAGCATAAGAAGCTTTTTAGCTGAGAGGAGAATAATTAATTATGAGGAATCTCACTATCCATTCTGTTGCAAGGAAACTGAGACAATTAATCATCATTTCCATTGGTGTCCTATAACATGGTCTCTTTGGCGTCATTTCTTGAACTAGTTCGGGTGCTCAGGCTGTCTGCATAAAGATCCAAATCGAAATCTACAGGAATGATCCAGCTTGATCAATGAAAATTTTCAGCAATGTGCTATTACCCTCCTCTATAAAGGTCTGTATTGGTCAATTGGATAGCGCACAACCGCCTAATTTTTGAATCCAAGGTTTTTTCTAGTTGATTGTTTTATGAAAAATAGTTATAATGTTGATGTACTTCATTTTTTAATGAAAAAATTCTAACTTGTTTTTCAATTTTTAATTGGCAAAAAAAAAAAACTAGAAAAAGAAAAAAAAGAAAAATGATTTTCTACTATTGAATAGATTCATACTCCTAGTTTAAATATTGTATTTGAATATGAAATTTAACTTTATTTTTTAAGAAACAAAATATTAATCTATTTCTAAACAACTCGATGAATTTTAAGTTTTAAGTATATATTTAATTGAAGTGAAGATAAAGATTTGGCATTAGACAAAGGCCTTTGATCAAGAACATGAGAAAAGGAACTATACATACTCTTTTCTCTTCACGGATTGATAATACTTGCTTTGATATTCATTCTAAAAACGTGTTGAGATGTTAGAACATGGAGTTCTCTTCAACATAATATATTTAAAAGGGCATAGTTGCCATTATTATGCTTTGCATTGTTATTGTAACTATTGTGTTTGTGCCTTGACTAGGTGAAAATAACATTAATTTAAGTAATGTTTGATAATTCATTTGTATTAAGAAAAAATGTATTTTAACATAAGGAATAAGATCTCTAGAACTCTTACCAATAACATCACTTGTAGGTTCAAAACTGCTTTTATATGCTCGAGTTTTTTTTTCTTTGGGAATGAAATACAAATGATTTATAAGCACTTAATTATTATAGCCACTAATTAAAAGCATTACTTAATAGAAAAATACAAATAGTATGCAAAATCAGAAAACTTACAACAAAATAAAAGACATGTAATCTTAGTCATGAAAAAAAAAACAGAATAAAAGCTAAAGCTAGGATACTAGATCAATATCTCTAAAAACTCCATACTTGGCAAAACTATCCACTACTTTATTCTTCTCTCGATAAACATGTTGAAAATCAACAAAACAAAAAAGCTTATTGCATGTATTGAAAATAACATTAAATGCACCTTGCGAGCGCCAAAAAGGAGAATGACCACCTAATTTACTTTCAAAGAAAAAGTAACCCTTAATCAAATATTAATTTTGAACTTAAAACAATTGAAAATTAATAAAAAGTTAAAAAAAAGGAGGGGATTTTATTTTACCCCTCCTTATAAAATACTATTCACTGAAATAATATTTTTATTTCTTTCTTTCTCAGTATAATAATCTAAACTGCATGTTTGATGGGTTAATTCAATATACTCGAGTTCTTTTTATTTTCTAATTGATTTTTTTCTTTTTATTTTCTAATTAATTTTTTTTTAATTTTATCATTCAACATTGAGTTGATTGTGAATTGTGCTTTTTGATTTGTTTTAGTTTACTTTTTATGAGATTATCCCTATCTCATAATTTGAGTTAAATTCTGTAGGCTTGCTTGGAATTTCATTGCAGATGATTTGTTAGATTTGGGCAAGAATTTTTTCAAAACAGGTAGGCTTCCAAAAGGAGTCAATCATGCTTATGTCCATCTAATTTCGAAGACAGCTTTCCTGGTTAGCTACAAAGATTTTAGGCCTATTAGTTTGATTCACGACATTTACAAGATAATGGCTAAGGTTCTTTCTAGCCATATGAAAGCAGTTATGCATGACCTTATTAGTGAGAATGAAACAACTTTCTTTGCAAGGAGGCAAATAATTGATGGGTTTTTGGTAGCTAACGAAGCAGTTCATTCCTTGAAAAGATGCAGGGTGCTGAGCCTTATCTTTAAGGTGGATGTTTACAAAGCTTTCAACAGTGTGCAGTGGGATTATTTAGAGCAGGTTATGAGGCATATGGGTTTTGGTGAAAAATGGATTAATTTGATCAACACTCGCATCTCCACTGCAAAATTATCAGTGTTGATTAATGGATCTCCTTCTAAGAAATTCTTGATGGGCCGTGGGATTCGCCAAGGTGACCCCTTTCTTTGTTTCTTTTTCTAATTACAGCAGAGGAATTATCTGTTTTGTTTCAAAGAGCAGCTACAAATGATCTTTTTAAAGGTATCCCTTTTGGAGACAACTTTTGCCTCAGTCATCTACATTATATAGACGACACTTTGATCTTATGAAAAACAACAATATCATCATTTGCTCTCAATGCTGGAACCAATGATAATTCAACAAGAAAAGGATGACAAACTTATATGGCCATGTAATTCTGATGGAAGCTTCTTAGTTAAGTCTTGTTGCACCCTAATTGATAATACCTCCTTTGCCAATGACAGAGTTTTTCAAGCTAATTTTTGGATTAAAAAGGCCCTTCGAAAGTTCAGGTGTTTCTCTGTTTGGCAATCTAGGACAAAGTTAGTATAAGAGCTTTTCTTCATCACCGGAATCTTTTGCCTGCCTCACAAGCTTCATATGTTTTTTGCAGCTCAGATTTGGAAACCTCAGAGTATCTTTTTATACACTGTAACTTTTCTAGCAGTGTTTGGATGAAAGTTTTGGATTGGTGGGGTATCCAATGTTGTTTATCGAGAACACTTAACTCGCTGCTTATGCAGTGGCGCGAAATGGTGCAAGGAAAATTCCAAAGATCAGTTTGAAGACTAATTTCCAATGGTACTGCTTGGGGTATTTGGTTGTTGAGGAACAAAATTGTTTTTAAGGAGGGAACTATAAGCTTGTTTGATTGTTTCATATCCTTGTATTTCACTTTAGCTATTAGCTTTATGACCTTTTTAATATACTCTCGATGATTATCCAAAAAAAAAAAAACTCAGGTTCACTAAAGTCATTTTTTTAGGTTTTTTTAATTGATTTTTTTTTCAATTTCACCTTTTAATATTGTGTTTATTGAAAATTAGAATTCATAATTTATTTTGATTTACTTTTTATAAGGTTATCATGGTCTCATATCCTATCTTGAAAATTAGTAAATTAACCTGGGTTGACCCGAATCTATTCAATATATTATTGTCTTAATATTTTTTTAAAAATATCATCTTGAATATTTATTAAGTCAAACTGTGTTTTTACTAGTCGTCCGGGTTGATATTGGACCTACCAATTTTATCAGATCCCCACAAGGTTTTAAAAAAAATTCTACTAGGAAAAACATTAGCAATACCTAAACACTTTTTTTGTTAAAAAGCTAATCGATCCAGCGTAACATGAACTAATTATCTAGTTTTATATTCTAAAACACATCAATACCAAAAATATACATAATCTCTTCATAATATTCTAGAGATAAATTGTATCTCTCTGATACAATTTTCAAATTCATACAATATATGTGTTTGGTATTATGGTAGCTTTTGTGGTTATGATTTAACAAAAGTTGTTTTACAAAAAGTACTTTTAGTTGAGGTTGGTTTGATATTTATATATGTTTGGTTAAAACTGTGGTTGAACTTGAGGTTGAACAAAAAATAATTTAATATATTTGGTTAAAAGAATGCTTTTCAAATTGAGGTTATATATATATATATATATATATATATATATATATTGATGGTTTTTAATTTAAATATTATAGATTTAATTACTGATATTACATCATGAAATTAATAATATTGATATAAAATATTTTTTATTGTTCCATTAAACGATCTATAATTTCATCACATGCACAATCCATCTAACAAGGACTACAGTTTTCTCAGTTTCTTAAGCGCACAACAACATCAGGTAAAATATTATCAGGAACAAAATTAAGATTGCAATCAAATTCTGCAAATGCTACTTCATCAAGCGATCTCCTTCTAATTTTTTGAATAAAACACAATTAAAAATAAAAATAAAAATTGAATTTTTTTAACTTGGTCGGACCCGGTTCAATGCATTTAGCTTTGGAGCGGACCCAGTCCGGCCGGAACAGTGGAGAGTGACACCACTGTTCACGTGAATAGTGGAGTTTCACTCTACTCTAAACGTCCGTAGATTTACGGAAAGCAGCTGAGAGCTGCTTTCTACAAACTTGTGTTTTTTAAAAAAATTACATGATCCCCTATACACAGTAAATTATGTTTTGGGATTACCAAACAGATTGTACATACATTTTACTTTAAACACAGATGCAACCTCCTAAACAAACATCCTCTACATAGTTTATCAATGTTCCCCTTCTTTTCTCATAGTTTAAAATTTTCCCCTATATATAGCTTTTAAGACTTGTACTAGTTGAAGTTTCAATTTAATCCACCAAATAAATTATATTTTGTTTTCCCTCTCAAACCCCGTACATGTATAATATCTCACAAAAACACTTAAAAATCTACAAAACTTAGAGAAAAAAAAAGGGTGCGATTTTAATGGTTAGGGTGGAATTTTTTGAAAATTAAAAGGGTAACGGTGCAAAATTTGAAACAGTGAGAGTAGAAATCGAAAAATTTGATGAATATATGAGGACAAAATGAAGTTTATGATCCATTCAATCACGAAGGCAACTATTTTCTTCTTTCTTATCGCTTGTACGTCGCACGTTTTTCTCTACGATGGATGCTAACAAAAAAGCCAGTTATCAATTCAAGGAGTGACTTCGTCAAGGAGACTGGACATGCAGTAGAAAAGCACACATCAGTGTTACACCATGTGAATTGTTTGTACTTGAAAATTAATCTCCATGCATTATAACTAGATAATTGATTTGAACAAGATTCCAAGTACATCTATTTTATTTAATTTTTTAGAATTTTGCAACTAATTATAATTATCTTGTTTCTTAATTTTACTCACTAAAACCAAGTACATCTTCTCTTTTTCTCTTACCAATAAACAAACAAATTGGTTTTTGAAGATGAGGTGCTGAATTGAAGTATATAGCTTTCGAGTTAATTTTTCAACGCCTAGTTTTTATCTATTGAAGAGTGTGTGTCTATATATATATATATATATATATATATTGAATGAAATGGACGAATAAGTAATTTATTAGCAACCCATGAACCTTGAAAATAACAACCATGTAAACCTACAGTAACCATCATATTAGCAACCACAGGATTCAAACTTAAAAAAAAAAATCAAATTTATTCATTATTTTATTAACGTGGATATTCAGATTAGTTTGCGCGCAATTCGACTAATCCTATGAACCTTGAAGATAACAACCATGTAAACCTCTAGTAACCATCATATTAGCAACCACATGATTCAAACTTAAAAAAAAAAAAAACCAAGTTTATTCATTATTTCTTATTACAGGTTGTAGAGGATTTATTTTCTCTTTTTGTATTCATACACTTCTATATTCTTCTCTTCTAGTTTGTTATTAATAATTATCTTGTTTCTTAATTTTACTCACTAAAACCAAGTACATCTTCTCCTTTTCTCTTTCCAATAAACAAACAAATTGGTTTTTGAAGATGAGGTGCTGAATTGAAGTATATAGCTTTCGAGTCAATTTTTCAACGCCTCGTTTTTATTTATTGAAGAGTGTGTGTCTATATATATATATATATTAAATGAAATGAACGAACAAGTAATTTTTTTTTTTAACAGGAATGTTCAGATCAGCTTGTACGTAACTCGACTAATTTCATGAATCTTGAAGATAATAACCATGTAAACATTCAGTAACCATCATATTAACAATCACAGGATTCGAACTTAAAAAAAAAAAAAATTATTCATTATTTCTTATTACATGTTATAGAGGATTTATTTTCTCTTTTTGTATTCATACACTTCTATATTCTTCTCTTCTAGTTTGTTATTAATTATTCAATAACACTAGTATAATTAATTAAAGTCTTGATTATCATAAAAAAACAACAACCATCAATTATTGCACTCCCATATATACTTATCATGGTATTATTTATAGGAAGAAAATACAATTAAAAAGAAATTAATCCCATATAAGTATCACCATTATTATTTGCTTGAGACGAAAGGACAATAATGAAGTTTCCCCTTCTCCCTGCAGATATATAGTAGATCTTTGTCTCTGCGCGCGCAGACACAAATCCTCATTACCAAAAATTCACAAATACAAACAAAAATAATGATAAAAAAAATTTATTGTTAAATTATAGTTAATTTTATAAACAATATATTTTAAAAAGTTGAAAATAATTACTAGAAATGCCATTCATATTATTTAATACTAACAGGTTCATTTCATCGCTAATATAAAAATAAATCATTGATAAAATTATAAATGATATTTTTTATCAGTGATATTCCATCTTTA
>JAAWWB010000146.1:0-25001 GCA_018804465.1 Populus tomentosa
GAAATAGAGAAGTTAGTCATATAAATGCTTACCAATGGAGTGATATAGCATAGTGTTAGTCCATTTGCATCTCCAGTTTTGCTTGTCAAAAAGAAAGATCACACATGGAGATTCTGCATAGATTATCGACATCTTAATAAGCAGACCATCAAGAAACAATTCCTTATTCCTCTTATAGATGATCTCCTTGATGAGCTGCATGGATCCAAGTTCTTCTCCAAGCTAGACCCGCGATCAGGATATCACCAAGTCAGAATGCACAAGGAGGACATTGAGAAGAGAGCATTCAGGACGCATCATGGGCGTTACGAGTTTAGAGTCATGTCTTTTGGCCTCACAAATGCCCTGGCCACCTTCCAAGCATTGATGAATAGCGTTCTGGAACCCTTCTTGTGAAAATTTGTACTGGTCTTCTTTGACAACATCCTGATTTACAACTCACCTTTGAGCTGCACCTTGCTCACCTTAGACAAGTCTTGGAGACATTGCATGCTAACTAGTTATTTGCTAAGAAGTCGAAGTGTGCATTTGGGGAACAACAAATAGAGTACCTGGGGAGTGTGCATTTCCATCAAAGGAGTGGCCACAGACAAGAGAAAGATTGAGGCTGTAGCCAATTAGCCCACTCCACAGTCTTTGAAGGAATTGAGAGGGTTCCTTGGATTGGTAGGTTATTATAGGAAATTCATCCGATATTTTAGAATCATCAGCAAACCCTTTACTGACCTGCTGAAGAAAAACAATTATGGTTGGAGTATACAAGCTCAGCAGGCGTTCACAATTTTGAAACAAGCCTTCTGTGAGGCCCCAGTCCTCACATTACCCGACTTCTCCAAGCCATTTATGTTGGAGACAGATGCCTATGACTATGGCTTGGGAGCTGTATTAAGCCAGGAGGAAAAACCAGTAGCCTATTTCAACAAATCCTTAAGTGTAAAGCATTTGGGATTATCCATCAATGAAAATGAATACCTGGTTATTCTTATGGCTGTAGAGAAGTAGAGGCACTACCTAGAACAAGAACAATTCATCATCCAAACTGATCACGAAAGCCTGAAATATTTGTTGGATCAGAAAATTCATACTCCAATTCAGAAGAAAGGCCTGCTGAAATTGTTGGGATTGAGGTATAAGATATTGTATAGGAAGGGTTGAGAGAACATTGTGGCTGACGCTTTATCTAGGAAGGGCAGTAGTAACCTATCTACGAAGGAGAATAGGACCCTAACAGCTATTACCAATATACTTCCTGCATGGTATGAAGATGTTTATGCATCCTATGAGAAGGACTGCAAATTATAAGCTATTATTATCAGCAAATTAACAGGTGCAACAGGGGAACCCGACTTCACTTACAAGGAGGGAATCCTGCGATATAAAGGCAAAATAGTGGTTGGACATGGAGGACAACTCAAAGCTCAACTGGTTAAATATGTTCATGATTCATATGTTGGGGGTCATGCGGGCGTTCCGAATACCTACAGAAGGCTGAAGACAAACTTTCATTAGTATGGGATGAAGGTTATAGTGAAAAAGGTAGTGGAAGAATGTAATGTGTGTAGGTAGGCCAAGGTAGAAAGAGTGACATATCCAGGACTATTACAACCCCTGTCAGTGCTTGGAGGTGCATAGGAGGTTGTGACCATGGATTTTATAGAAGGTTTACCAAGTTCAGAAGGGAGAAATGCTATCCTAGTAGTGGTGGATCGGTTCACGAAATATGGACACTTCATTGCACTCAAACATCCATTCATAGCACAAGACATTGCACAATTATTCTTGGATCATTTCTATAAATTCCATGGATTACCTGCAGTGATTGTCACTGACAAGGATAGAATTTTCACCAGTGTGTTTTGGAAGGAACTATTCAAGAAGCTGGGGGTTAGGATGTTGATGAGCACCGCTTACCATCCACAAATAGATGGGCAGACCGAGAGGGCGATCCAGTGTTTGGAAACCTATCTTTGATGCATGATCATGCATTAGCCTAATCAATGGTTTCAATGGCTGTCATTGGCACAGTGATGGTATAATTCAAGCCATCATTCAACCTTTGGCATGAGTCTTTTCAAAGCACTGTATGGTTATGCTCCCCCTCAGAGGGAATGGTTGGCACATGAAACAACTCCAGTAGCTGCAGTGGAAGCAGTACTGTAGAAGAGGGCAAACATGGATCACTCATTAAAGAAGCAACTGGAAACGACAAGGAACAGAATGAAGCAAATTGTTGATAAGAAAAGAACAGAGAGGGAATTTGACGAGGGAGATTGGGTTTTCCTTAAATTGCAGCCTTATAGGCAAAATAGTGTGGCCGTAAGAAAAAACCTCAACCTCAACCCCAGGTATTATGGTCCCTTTCAAATCATCAAAAAGATTGGGATGGTGGCTTATGAGTTAAAGCTTCCAATATCAAATAAGAAAGGGCGGATGCAAATCATGCCTTTAGCTATAATGGACATGAAGTTGATGAAGAAGGGTAATGGAGTAGCCACTACAGTTTTGGTTCAATGGTCCAACCTATATCCAGAAGATTTGACTTGGGAAGACTTGTTTGATCTACAGAAGCAACCCAGATTGCCAAGCAATCTTTGAAGCTTCTTAATTGAACATTCTTAGGGTCAAGAAAGCATTCAAGGGAAGGGTATTGTTACAACTAGAATAATAACGGTTACAATTATTCTGTTACTACTAACATAATAATTGATTGGCACATGGAATTAGTTAGATTCAGTTAGTTGTTAGTAAGCATGTCATGCATGACATGAGGATATAAAAAGGGGAAGCAAATGACTTAGAACGCACGCAAAGAATAATTATAATTCCTTTTTCTGAATTCTCTTCCTCTCCTTCTCTGTTTTTTCTTCTATTTCTTCAATCTTGTTAAGCTAAGCTTAACAATGTGGCACTTGATTTGTTCAAATTAGATTAATTATTAATAATGATATAATTAATTAAAGGATGGCTATTCCATTAACTTTAATCAAGCTTACCGGAAGAATTTGTGAGAATTCAAGTACTCTTCATGAATATAGAATATGATTACAGAGACAATCAAGTACTACTCTTCTTGCCTCCATGGGACGGATTATTTGGCTCCTCTTTTTATCATTAGCACAGACTTTAACCAAAATATTAGACACTAATTTCTTCTACTCTGTCGGAGAATGGATAATCTCACATGCTTTCCCACAAGAAATGGAGCACTTATCCAGGTTGGAAGTTAGCATACCTGACTTGCAGCAGAAGGCCATAGAAATTCTTGACTGGTTCCATTTCTTCCAAGGCAGACAACAAATCCAGCCAGCCATTTGAGCGTCTAAATCTCTAGGACTTTAATATGGTTCGACTTGAAACACCACATTCAAATCCGAGCATGTCTATGAAGGTAAGAAATGGAATCGATGTTCCATGCGCAGCAGCATTATCCTGTGCACATTGCTATAACTTTGGTTGTATTGACCCTTCCAAAATAAATACATAAACCATAAGCACAAGCAACAACTTTAACAACCAGTCTCGTAAAGCTTCTTCACTCCAAATTATTCCGATGCAAGCTTGGACCAAGAACACTCGTTACGGTCAAATCAAATACAAAAAGACCAGATGCACTACTTCGTAAGAAATCCATCATTAATTTTACAGTTCTTCCATTGTAATGAACACTGCGTACATGTTTCAAATACAGCTTTTGGACCAACCCCAAAATGATTCCCGCTACAGTTCAAGACATCATGGTAAAGCATGGCGGGAAATAAGGATGCAGGAACACGTATATGTAAGTAACAAGTGCCTCAGTTTAACTTCACTCTATGCCAGCTACAACAAGGTTGATGTTCCTACTTTGAGCTTACAAGGAGATATCTTTACCAAAAAGTCCTGATATTCCCTTCCCAGGATCACTCTGTTTCACAATTGACTCCCCAACCAAAACCTGCAGGACAGCATTGCATATTCAACATCTAATATGCACTAGATAATTATCCATTGCAAATGCGGCGTTATGGATTCACATAACGAACTGTGGATTTGTTATTCACATGCACGGGTAACACAAATCAAGTTATTGGGATGAAAATCCATAACAAGTCCGAGTCACAACATAATTATTTGTTTCTAACAATAGGCCATCAAGAACTGCATGATTGGGCAAGAAAATATACTGTGGTTTCAAACATTTGCATAATTGCACATCTAGCATGGAGTTTTCAATTTGTAGACTTACTGCTTTGACACCAGCTTCTTGCACATAAGCAATATCATCAGGAGTAAATAGCCCAGATTCCCCAACGACCTGCACAGTCCAACAAAGAACCCATCAAAACAACAGTTTACAAGAACACCAGAGTCAGAAACAACACATTTACATGATGAATACTAGTCCAACTAATCAGAGGGTCACAATCAGATAAGCTGTCACCACTCATCAAGACAAGAGGCACTTACAATTATGTCTTTTTGACAGATAAGTTGACCACGCTCTCCTTCAAGAAGCTTCTTTGTGTTACTGATATCAACCTCAAATGTTTCTGAGAGCGCACACATAAGTGAAATATTGTCAGTCGATATGTAGGTGGTAGAACAACTTGGCAAAGCATATGACATGTATAATTACAAAAACTGAAAATGCTTGAAAGTGAAAGCTTCTTATACAGGTCCATCGAAAAAGCAAGTTTATAGATGTTGAGAGGTATACCAAGGTTTCGATTGTTGATGCCAATAAGTTCAACCCCTTCTATTGCAAGTACGCGATCCATTTCTCTCTCATCATGGACCTATGGATAAACAGCAAGAGCAACAACACTTCAGATCACCAACCAAATAAATTATTTTATGCCAGTGGTGCTGTTAAACTTGAATGTTACAAAAAACAAAGCATTATAAGAAAAACAAATTGAAGGATTGGTTAGAAACTTGTCTATGTTCCATCAGATTAATAATTGGTCAAAAAGAGAAATACAATGAACAAAATTCTGTATCAAGAATTACAAATTTTGTCCAAAGCATGTAATAAAAGAAAATGTTGCATTGGATGCCTGTATAGACAAAAGTAACAAAGAAGTGTAACAATTACAAAAGGAGCACCATTCAGACCTCCACAAGTGCAGTCAAACCAAGCATCTTGCATATCTTAGTCATGTATTTGATGTCAAGATCAGGAAGAACAGCAGCAATTAAAAGAATCGCATCTGCACCTTTAACCCGAGCATAGAAGATCTGCCATGCATCCACAACAAACTCTTTGCAAAGCAGGGGGCACTGCATAATTTGCTAGCATTAGAATCATGTTTTATGCTCTCATTGATGTAGGCAAGCATGTACAATACATTACATGTTGAGCAATAGCAGAACACAAAAGCATACCTTTACTCCAGCATTTCTTATTGCCTCCAGGTTTTCAAAGCTCCCCTTCATTTATCAAAGCAAAATCAAATTAAAAGAACATATAAAATGATTTTGCTACAATACCCACACATCCTACTAATAAAAAAGGAAATGAAAAATACAATGAATGTGCTTGGTAAGGATGTCCAGGAAGAAAATCATACCTTGAAATATTTTTCATCTGTCAAAACACTAAGACATGCGGCTCCTCCTTTCTCGTAAGCTTTGGCAATTTCAACCTATCATGGGAAACAGTCAGTCATGATGAAATCACTAACATGATTACTACCAGGCCAATGTGGCAGTTCTTGAAGGCTTTTTAGGGGAAAATGCATTATTACTACGCAACCCCCCATTGATTTTTCAAAAACATTTGCACACCATTCAAAATGCCAAAATTGCAGAAACCATCCCTAGTTTAAGGTTATTCCCAGTTTTAAATTAAAAAAAAAAAAACCCTGAAACCATTAAAGCACCACTTGTAGCAATAAAATCACAATTATATAGATTTGTATGAAAATCATATTACAAGAAAGGTCTAAGCAAATAACTGTAAGGTCATCTTGGAAAAAAAACAGATTCAGAAAACTACAACAAAAACTCAGAAAACATAAATTGACCAAGAAAAGCTAATCAATTATTACAAGGGAAACATGAAAAAGAAGTGTGTAAGCCTGAAAAACATATAGAACCAGAAAATAGTGATTAGTCGTGGTGAAAGCATGCATTAGATGATGTCAAACACAACCCGCCTGTATTACTAATTAACAAAAAGGGCATATACATACAGGATCAAAATCCTCTCTTAAAATCCCTCTACTTGGTGAAGCCTTCTTGACTTCAGCAATCAAACCAGGAAACCCCGTTCGATGATTTGCTTCCCTAAGAGCTCCAACAAAATCCCTTGTGGGAGGAGCATTCTCAAGAGATTTCTTCAGCGAAGAAAGTGGCTTTCTCTGTTTCATCTGAAAACAGTATCCACCATAATTCATATATTCACTAACAAAAAAAAATAAATAAATCAAGAAATAACAAAATGAAGTGATCATTACTTACTTGAGAAACTTCCACATCCTTGTTCCAAACAATTTCCTCAAGGATGTTACGAGGAGTGTTGCCTTCATTCTGAATCCGAAATTCAAAGGGTCCCACATAGTGCACAGGTGGGCCAGTGGGTGGCCTTCGTCTGATTCTTATACCTTGGCTCGCAGCTACCTCTTCTTGCAGCATCCTCACTTCCCAATCCTTCGCTTTTAGCTCATCTTCCTTGTTCACTGTTGAAGCCTCAGCCTGCAAATTAAATAAATCAATTAATAACAATAATAATAACAATTCAGAAAACTAATCAATCCACATAACAAACGAACCTGTTGAGCTTTAATGGAGGTAACGGGAAACCGATTCCCGGCACCAGGGTTCGGGTTCATGGAGAAGTTGTTGGGCCTGTGATGGAGAGGAGAAGGTTTGGGTTTGGTAAGGAAAGGAACCCTTGTTGATCTCAAAGAAGTCAACCCCGCCATTTCTTTTCTCTCGCTGCAATTCTTTTGAAACTCGAAAGGTACTGGACTGGATGGCTTGGCTTGGCTTGGCTTTGGGTGGCTGGTGATTTGTTTTTGAAGCTTAATAAAAACAAGAGGAGAGGGAGGGAGATGTCATTTGGTGAATGTACGCGCAGACGGATTGTGTTTGCTTGATGAGGAAGGATATCTACCATTGATTATTGGGTTAATTACTTTTTTTGGAGTTTGATTAATTGTATCGGGATGTATTACCTCTACATTATTATTATTTTTTTTTATTGATGTAAGATATTTAGATTAATCCTTATAAATTTTAAAATTAACAATCAAATAAATCTTCAATATACACTAATAAAAAAAAAAACCCTTTTTTTATGGAACAAGTAGCGCATTCTATAATTTTTTTTATCATACATAATTTCCAACAATTTTGTTTTTAGGAAATTAAAAAAAAAAAGATAACAGCAAATTTAATCAATTATTCTTCTTGAGCAAAGAATATATATTTCTCAAAGCAGATATTTCATAAATGTTTTTTTTTTTCTCATCTTTATTACAGGATTCAGTTTCTTACTAGTAATCTTAATTGTTACTTTAAAAAGTTAATAAAATAAGTAGAAATAATAATAAACCAGTAACAATTAAGCATCTATTTTTTCCTATATATTCAAATTATAATTTAATTAATTATTAAAAAATTAACGACCAGATTTATTATCACCTTTTTTTGAATCCCCCAGGTGTAAATTCTCTCAATCCATGACCCATCATGCGTTATGTTATAAAAACAAAACAGGAAAGTTTTGCCAAGCGCATTTGTAATCTTGGTAAATGCTGCAAGGTCACTTGCTCTGCGAACATGTTCTTTCTAATATGTTCATCAAACTTCAACAACATCGTCTTTTGATCATATGAACATTGAAGATTTTTACAGTAGTAATCATTCAAATGATTTTATAATTATAATAGTATCAGAGCCTTCAACCTCAGGTACTTAATTTTTCCAGTATTCACCCTGCGTTTATAGCAGGCCATACATGCCTCGTAGCTTTCAATACAAGAGCCTTTTTCATTGATTTATAAACCTTTTAGCCAAATGTGTTCATCAAACTTCAACAACATCGTTTTTTGATCATATGAACATTGAAGATTCTTACAGTAGTAATCATTCAAATGATTTTATAATAGTAATAGTAGCAGAGCCTTCAACCTCAGGTACTTAATTTTTCCAGTATTCACCCTGCGTTTATAGCAGGCCATACATGCCTCGTAGCTTTCAATACAAGAGCCTTTTTCATTGATTTATAAACCTTTTAGCCAAATGTGTTCATCAAACTTCAACAACATCGTCTTTTGATCATATGAACATTGAAGATTCTTACAGTAGTAATCATTCAAATGATTTTATAATAGTAATAGTAGCAGAGCCTTCAACCTCTGGTACTTAATTTTTCCAGTATCCACCCTATGTTTATAGCAGGCCATGCATGCCTCGTAGCTTTCAGTATAGCAAAATTTTTATTTTTTTCATATGGAATGTCCGGTTAATTTACATGTACCTTAACTTTTACTAGCCGATAACATGTGCTTCCCGGCCTCGTTATAGCTTGATATATCATTCCCAATCATTACATTTTCAAGCACCAACATCAATTTATGCATCTTATAAAAAGAAAACACAAGCTTTCAGGCCAGCCCCACAGTGCCCATCTTGATTTTAGAGACAAGCTGGTTTTTGCATGCGAGTATTGCAGTGCTCCTAGCTTCCTGGATTCATCAACGTCTTTAATTCAGCCTCTTCTAAATGATGTCCTAAGTTTTCACCATGTTGCTCAAGTGGTAAAGCTCATTTCCCCCATGCCCACCCAACCCCCTGCAACATCAAGATGCATAAAGCAAAAACATTGCTCGATACATCCTCCATTGGAGCTCAAATTCGATACAATCTTTGATGAGCATCGTTTCATCTACTATAATCAATGTAATGATCCTACAAAATATATTGTATAGGAGAACGTCATGTTTGCTTATAGCTATGTCATGCCATACAATCGTGAGCTTCTACTTGGATACCGAGCGCATATATAAACATAAAAATGTATTGCCTATCAATGCTTATAAAATATCTTTTCAAATATATTTGGGATTTTATTTTTTAATCAGTACAGATGATATTAAATTTTGAACAAACTAATATAGAGTTTATTGATATTTTGATTTGATTTGTTTTGTCTATTTTTCTTTATTATATCTCAATTTAAGTTTCTTCATCTTCTTTTTATGGCTATTGTCTAAATAGTCATGTTTGTAATAAAATCAACTATTATAAAAAAATAAAAAAATAATAGATTATTGAGTGCTGATTTAATTAGACAGACTATTCCTCCTATTGATAAATTGTTGAAAATAAATTAAATTTTAATTTTTTTGAAAAACTGAAAAACCGGTCCACCAGTTTGATTAAATGAATCGGTTAACTGATTCAAATACGGTTGATTAATTAAGTTGACAAAATGTTTTTTCGTTTCAGATTAATTTTTCTATTGTAAATTTATTATGATGTATCATGCCAAATTTAAATTCTTGTAGTAAACTCTCGATTTGCTATGCTTAATGGATGCTTAAGTTCTTTGATTAATATTACCTTCATCTTAAGTTCTTTGTTTAACGTTACCTTCATCGGCAAAGATGTCAGTCTTTACTTTCATCTATCATGGACAAGATACAATTTTGAAACACGCTCTTGTTTATGAAGACCGGCCTGGTTTGTCAGGTCTGACCAGTTATCCAATGGAGTCGATGAGATTCTTCCACCCTTTCATGCACGTAATACTTGGCATATCCCACTTTTTAGAGTAGTTTTCTTACAGTATAATACTTTGCAAGTGCAATCTTGATTAATAAACAAACCATCAAAGCAAATTGAACTTGGAAAGTAAATTTAGTTGGTATTTGTGTCCCTAAATTTTGGTCACGAAAAGGAAAAGGAAAATAAATAAATAAATAAATAATAGTTTCAGAGTTTTTGACCACTTGATTTTGGTATTTTTAATTATTTTTTAAAAAATACAAACATTATCGTTTCAATTTTCAATTTAAAATTTTTATGCTATCAAAACACATGTCCACAGGTCTGACTTGTCATCCAATGGAGTCGATGAGATTAGTCCAACCATACATGCATTTCATGGAAAAAGCTAGCTAGCGGACACAGGAGCCGAGAGGAATGAAACTTGGCATATCCCACTTTGGAGAGTAGTTTTTGTTACAATGTTTTAAGAGTGGTAAAAGTGTTTTTTTAAATAATTTTTATTTAAGAATATGTTAAAAAAATTTATTTGTGTTTATTTTTAAAATTTTATTTTTAATATTAACATATTAAAAGAATTTAAAATTATAAAAAAATTAATATAAAATTTTAAAAATAAAAAAATCTAATAATACCTTTTGAATACAAAAACAAAGACTTTGCAAGTACAATCTTGATTAATAAACAATCAATCAAAGCAAATTGTACTTGGAAAATAAATTTAGTTTTACCAACTAGTACCTGCATCACTAGATTTTAGTCATGAATAAGAAAAATAAATAAAAAAATAGTGTTAGAGTTTTTGACCATTTGACTTGTGATACGCATCAATTACAATAAAAAATTAACAACTAATTTGGCAACCATCCACATGATTTCTAACCATATGATGTCACAATTTTTCTTCAAAAACAATAAGAATGTCTTAAAAAATACATCTAAATTTTATTTTGATAAAAAAATTTAGAATGATTGTTTCACTCCCAAATCACATCTTCTAAATCCATGTAAATTAACCCTAACACGTAAAACATAAAGAAAAAGAAGCTCGAACCAATGAGACAAGTGCTGATGGCAAGCCCCAATGAAGATTCTAGAACTACATATGTGCCTGTGATGAATGTGATAATCATTGTCCCCATGCCAATCATGGTCAACCACGTGGCAACCTCAAATAATTTCTCAGTGGTTCCTACATCATCTATCTCTTCATCTTTTGCCTTTTCCAAACCTTTAATTAGTGAAATTAAAAAGTGGATACAGACAGCTAAAATAGAGAGCACCAACGACATTGTATCTGATATGATAAATATTATAAAAGCAGCTTTTTTAGCAAGAATTGCAGTGCCTCGGTCGCTCTTGTAACCGCCAGGTAGGGTGAATGCCGCTGCAAATGTTACCGTTGCTATCAATGCCGCAACAACTAGTTGAGACTCTCTTGCTTTACTCAAAGCATCCTTTACTCTTTCTTTCTCTCCTCAAAGTGTTCCTCTCCTTTCAAAACAAAGGGACCCCAGCCAATCGGTCCACTGCCAACATCTTCAAGGGATTTTACGAGCTCTAATTTATGCAAAAATATATATTTTGGGTAAAATATGATAGATAATTGGTCTAAGAATTTAAGATGCTAATGAGGTTTTAAAAATAATTTTATATTATTTTTTAGCATACTTTTTAAAATGAAAAATTTTTGGACTTTATTTATGTTATTTTGCATTTAATTTTTATTAATAAAAATAAAAATAATAAAATCTGAATTTATAATTGCTTGACCAGAAAGACTCTAATACTATTTAAAAAACCCACATCAATCCAAAAATATAAACAAATAATCCATCATTTTTAGCAATTTAACATATATCATATATCCACTTGGGAGCCTTTGTTTTTGTTTCCACAACTAATCCTTTTTGTTACTGTATATATTAGAAGGTGACAAAAACTAATTTGGTTGAAATTAAACCGCATGTTTTGCATTAGCCCAACTATCCCAGAAAAGAAAACTAAGATGTGGACTTCATTTTATATACCATTAATTTTACATCATTTCATTCTAAAATTAATTTCCTAGGAGGACTTAATTGCTTGTAAGATTATGTTAAGTTTCTATTAGATTTTTCAACTTTAATTTTCAGATTTTTTAAATTTTAATTAATTGTATTTTTTTTCATTCATTTGTACTATTTTTTTATTGAATAATATATGTTTTTATAAAAAAGGTACATGTGATTCATATGAAAAACTTAACAAAATCAATAAAACAACTTGATTTCAAATAAAAAATAGTATTAAGTTATTTCGCTGATTTCATTTTTATATTTAGTACTGCGATATAGATAATTTTTAAAAGTATTTTTTTATTTAAAAATATTTTTTCAAAACTTTATTTTATTTTTAATATCAGCTTATTAAAATTATAAAAAATATTAATTTAATTTTTTTTAAATAAAATACATTTTTAAAACAAAACAAAAAATAAAAGACACTCGTAAGATGATACAGAACTGATCCCATTTGGTGGATATGATTTTAAGATGCGGAGCTAAAAGAATCTTGGATGCAAAGGAAAACCAGTTTGCTGTGATTTAATTATATTCAAACCCAAATTGAGAAATCGAGAAATTGATATATATATATATATATATATATAGTACCTGTATCTCTGCTAAATTTCATAGAGGATTGATTACCTGTATCTCTGCTAAATTTCCGAAACATATGTCGTTGATGCTTAGCTTTCCCTTATTGAGACCATATATCTCCCTTTCAGTAAGCCTATATTATTCAAATAAAACACGTCTCCATTGCTTCTGCTGGTGCGCTAAAGCAGCAATTAGATGGAAGGGCGTGTTCCTTTGTCATCCTCCTCAGTTTCAAGTATTGCAAGTTCAGGAATCCTTAGACATTCCTTGAATACTATGCTTCTTTTACTGGCCACAGCATAGTGAAGGGCATTCCAACCTCTGTTATCAACCAGCTCACAACAAGCTGGACATCCAGAAACAATCCCTTTCATTGCGTCTATACATCCTCGAATGGCTGCAATGTGAAGAGCTGTTCTCTTCTTCTCTGTTTCAGCAATGTAGGCCGCGGACGCATCACATTCTAGTAATACTTCCACTATAGGAGGAGACCAGGAATAACAGGCAGCTTAGTGAAGTGGTGACCAGCCGTTCTCATCGGTTGTTTTCGTCAACCTTTTTTCTTTTTCTACCAATTTTCTTGCTGTCTCTGGAACCAACAAAACAATGAATAAATGCTTTCCTTCATGAACAACAGACATTTCACATAGTCTGTGTGAATTACTATATATAAAATCAAATATACGTGGCTTTTAAATTATAGTTACTCTATTATATATAAATGATTTAATTCTCCAGACTTGAGCACAAAATCCTACCATGATCTCCCACCGCGCTTGCCGCATGCAGAGCAGTTCTACCATTAGGGCCGCCATAGTCCAGTACTGAAATGCAATTAGCAAGGATTTCATCGATCACCTTTTCTTGTTCTTGACCCCAACTGGAAGCAGCAATATAAAGTGGAGTTTCTCCATGAACATTGGCGGAATATGAAAGCTCAGGCCGGTCCTCTTTTGTCAATATTTCCACCACATGGCTCCGCCTATGTCGAGCTGCCTCGTGCAACGCTGTAGCTTGCTCTTCAGTGGTAATCCTCAACATCTTTTTTGCTTCTGTTACTCCGCTCTCTGGATCAGTAGGTAGAGCTTTGGCACAGTCAATGAGGACCGTTACCACTTTGGAATGACCATATCTTGCTGCCAAATGGAGTGGGATTTCACCTTTCTTATTGGCTTGGAATAATAGTGGACACATTTCAAGAATTATATCAACAAAATCAGTGAATTCCGGTTCCCTCCTTTGGTTTTTCAAGTAGACATGAAGAATGGTGAAATTTTCTAAAATTTTTTTTAGTTTTTATGGGAATTTACTAAATTTTCATAGGTTTTTTTTTAAACTTTTTTTTTTTTTTTTAAGTTTTATGGGTATTCTTAAACTTTTTATATATCTAGCAATTTTTAGCCCAGGTTAATTAACAATGCATGCCAGGAGAAAAGTGAATCCACTAATGTTATCCAAAGCAAAATACTCTAATTCTCAACTACCAATTAATATATCATCTGTATGCAACAATTATATATTTATTAAACCATGCTGGATTGGTTTTTTTTTTTTTTAATTGACTATCAAAACACACACACGTAATTTTTTTTTAATCTTTTCCTGTAGCCATTGGTTAAATTGATCATCAATTTTATATAAATAAATTTAATCTTATCAATGTAAATATATATATATACAGACCGAGCTTAACACAAACAAAAAAAAAAATTCTTTTATTGTTTATGCAGCATGTAAAATTACAATTTATTCCTAATGTTTTTCTTTTCAGTTTTGATCTTTATATATGTTTTTTAGAGTTTCATGTTAGAGTTCTAAACCTTATTTGTTTTGCATTTTAATTATTATAATTTGAGAAGAAAAATATCACCAAAAAAATAGAATGAGTAGATATAAAATATTTGACCATCCATATTTTGACAGTTAAAAAAACTGATTTTATTGTCAATATAGCACGCCTAGTGATTGTATAATGTTTGTTTACAACCGTTATTGTTATTAACAATTTATTAATAAAACCACTAATATGAACAGCGGTTATTTTACTATTTCTATTAGTGGCTGTGGGTGTAATGAAATACTTTAATTTTTTGTGCTATATTTTAAAATTTTTGACGACAATAAATAAAAATTGACTCTTGAATGCCACATGTGGGTTAATTAGACAACCAAATTTCGAATCACATGTGGGTTAATTATGATTGAGGAGCTGCCTCGATTCCCCTTCACCAAAAGTTAACAAATTGGCCCTTCTTCGTCTTCTTTTGCACCCTTCTCTTTAATTACCCTCTCCCTTTGGCCTTCATTTTCTTAATATTTGAACATGTTCCCCGGGGGACCATCGAACAACTGAAATAATTTTCTTGATATTTGACCCTTTTTTTCAAACCATCACCAGATAAAAGTAGATCAAGAGCACAATATGGGAAGTCAGAATCTAAAGCTTTAATCCATACACAAAATCTAGTTAAAATGAGGAATATGGTGTCACAATCTGGAATTTTATTTCCATATCTCCATAACCATTTAAAGATCAAAGCTTTAGTTTTGGCTGAAATGGAGCCAGTTCCTAGACCACCCTGGCATTTTGATGTTACCTGCCTGCTTTTTGAAGTTGTATGTGCTCTTGAACATGCGAAATGTTCATATGAATAACCTAACTTGTCCCCCTCATTGTTTTTTATGGACAATAAAAGTTTTCAATTTTTTTAATGTTAATTCCTTATGTAAAGCATAATTCCTTAGCAGGGCAAAGGATTTTGCAACACAAAAGTGAAAAGAGAAAGAAATGTGATTATGGTAGGGTATTACCTGCCTTTTTATATACTTGTCTGAATAGGGTATTACCTGCCTTTTTTATATACTTGTCTGAATAGGGTATTACCTGCCTTTTTTATATACTTGTCTGAATAGGGTATTACCTGCCTCTCTCTCTCGTACTTCATTTTTTCTTTTCTTTCGCATATTTAATTTCTTTTTTTTTGTTGCAATCTATCTGTGCATATTTATCTAACCCATAATTCTAACTCTTATATAATTCTTTGTTTATATCACTCTAACATTTATTTTTTTTCTTTTTTCTCCTCTCTCTATTATTTTCTCTAATTTATACACCATTTGCTATACAAAGGAACAAAAAAATGAATAGGCAAAAAAGTGTGATTAATTATATTAAAACACCATTTGCTATACACTTATACTAGAATAGTTTTTCTCATGTTCTTTATATTTCTTTTTGTACTTATCTTCATGTATATGAACTTTTCAAATAATTATTCCAATAAAAAATTAATATTTTTGTTAGGATACATTATAATTTATTAAATAATCATTTCAATTTAAGAATTCAAGTTATTGAAATTCGTAACTCTTGACAACTAAATTTTAATAACATATATAAAAAACAACAATTAAATTCAAGAGCTCAATTACGGCAGCTACCTCTTTTCAATACGAATTAGTATAAAAACGCTTACAAGTCTAGCTAGTACTTGGATTAATTAGCCAAAACTACCTCCTGTCAACGGCCACTGTTAAGAAACAACAGTCATGCAAGATGATTTCCTCTGATGTTGCATCATGCTGTAGTAAAAAAGCAACAGCGCCCATTCAAGAGTCATCAAACTTCTCTAAACCAGCTATTCACTCCAAAAAAAAAAAAAAAACACAGTTAATGTTTATGGCCCCATTTGAAAACCGGTTCAATCCGTATTTTTAAAAAATTTAAATTTATAATATTTAAGTTTTTTTTCTTACCATAAAAGACAATAGAGATGAAATGCTTTCTATCGTAATAGGTGACAAATGCTCAAATGTGAATAAATCACTTGTCTGCCTAATTATTTTGTAGGACAATATTAAGAAGTTTTCAAAAAACACACTCTCTTTTTTTTTAAAAAAAAAAAAATCTGATACTTAGACACTTATATATATTAAAGCACCTCCCTACATCGGACTTAAAAAGTGAAATAAAAACACACACATATGTGCAAGTGTATGCACACCTCCGCGCCCACACATAAACTAAATCAATATAAATATTGGATGTACATTCATAAAAACATTATATAGCAAATGAAACTAAAACATTTTATCACAATTTAAAAAACAATTGTGAGTATTTTTTTTCCTTCTTTTATAAGTAGAGAATATTGATACTTTAACAATAGTGTTGATATCTAAGTATTGTAAGTAAAGAATATATATATATATATATCAAAGTATCTCTCGTTATACTAATAATTTTCAGACATGAAAAAGTTAATCAAACACATTACCTGTAATCTAAAACTTGTGAGGAAAGTACTATGGCAATAATACTTTCCCCACATTTTCCCACATGTTTTGTGACTCTAAAAAATACATTTGCTTTTGTTTTTATTTTTTTCAATCATTTTTTTTTTAATTTCATCATTTTATATTATATTTTTTATTGGGTTATCTCACTCTCAAGATATGGATCGCGGGTACGGCGAATTAACCTAGTTGGCTGAGGTTTTATTTCTTTTTATTTTTTTTTCAATTTTATGATTCAATATTGATTTTAATAAAAAATTATGTTTCATGATTTATTTTATTTGCTTTCTATTAGGTTAATCTGGTTTCATAACCCGAAAATAGTTTTTAATAGATTAATCTCAAGTTAACTCAGGTTGTTTTTTTATGTTTTTTGTTTAATTGAATTTCTTTTCAATTTTATCATTGAATATTAGGTCGGTTGGAAATTGAGCTTTCATAATTTATTCTGATTTCTTTCTACTAGGATATCTTGGTATCATGATCAGGGTTGTGGGTTTTGGTATTTTAACCTCGGTTAAATCATGTTGTTATTTTTTTATTTTCTTTCAAGAGGTTATCTTGATCTCATGTCCTTCAACATTATATTTGTTTTTTATTGGGTTGTCCATGTCTTATGATCTAAGTTGCGTGTTTGACAAATTAATGCAGTTGACTCACTTTTTTATAACTAACTTTTTTTCTCAATTTTATCATTTAATATTGTGTTTGATTGAGAATTAAGCTTCATTATTTATTTTAATTTGATTTTTATGGGATTATTTCAGTCTAATGACTCGAGAATAATACTTAACAGGTTAACATATATTAACTTAGCTCTTTTTTTAATTAAATTTTTTCAAATTTCATCATTTAACACTAGATCTGATACAATCGATTAAGAATTAAACTTTATAATTTTTTTTCATTTACTTTTTATTTGGGTTATATCAACCTCATGACTAGATTCATAAATTTGATAGGTTAATCTAACTTAAATCAAGTTTTTTTTTTAAGGTCATCTTAATTTTTTTATTTTAGTCACGAGTTTTACTTGTATCATTGTTATTTTTTTCCCTCCTGTGCAGTTCAATGGCAACCTAGGGTTGTGTTTTTTGGGCATGGGACTTGCTTACATTTTGATCCTCCATGCAGACTGCAGGATGTCACTGTCATAAAAAACTAAATTTGCTTTTTTGTTTTTTTTAGCTTATCATAAAAGACAATAAAGATGAAATGCTTTCTATCATAATAGGTTATTTCCTACCTTTTTTTAATGTTGTCTATGCTCTTGAACTTGACAAATGCTCAAATGTGAAATCAATTGTTTTTTGGGACAATAATAGATGAAATGCTTTCTATCCTAATTGTTTTTTGGGACAATAAGAAGTTTTCAAAAAAAAAAAATATTGTTAATTCCCTTAGCATAACTTCCTAGCAGGGCAAAGGATTTTGAAACACAAAAGAAAAGGGAAATGAAGACCATGCTGCCACTTTTTTTTTATCTCTTTTATTTTTTTGAATATTTAGACACTCATATATATATCAAAGTATCTCTTTACATCAATATTTATCAGACTTAAAAAGTGAATTAAAAACACTCATATATGTGCAAGCATATGCACGCATCCACACACATAAACTAAATCAACATTTTACTTATTAGGGATTAAATTTTATAATTTTTTTTAATTTTTTTGTGGGGTTATCTCAGTCTTATAACCTAAGTTGCAAGTTTGACAGGTTAACTTGAGTTGTTTGTTTAAGTTCTTTTTTTAATTGATTTTGTTTTTAATTTCATTC
Source organism: Populus tomentosa (assembly GCA_018804465.1). Taxonomy (NCBI): domain Eukaryota; kingdom Viridiplantae; phylum Streptophyta; class Magnoliopsida; order Malpighiales; family Salicaceae; genus Populus; species Populus tomentosa. The sequence goes on from JAAWWB010000146.1 coordinate 18,435, forward strand.
TTTAACTTTGAGCTGATTGAAAATTAAGCTTTATAATTTGTTTTCCATAGAGTTATCATAGTCTCATAACCCAAGTCACAGATTTGACATATTAACTTAAGTTGATCCAAGTCAATCTAATATATTGTTATCTTAATATTTTAAAAACAATCATCTTGAATTATTTTTAGTCAAATTAAGTTTTTATTGGTCATTCGAGTTACTTTTGGACCTTCAAAGTCAATCATGTCATATTGAGTCAATACCCACATAGTTTAAATTTCTTTTCCACTAAAATATACATTAGTAACATCTAAATATTTTTTTATGTTGAAGAAAAATTTGATCCAACCCACCTAGCTAGCGCGGGTCAATAAACTAGCACACGCAATAAACTAAAACAATATCTCACTATACATGTACATGCATTCATAAAACACTATTAAGAGAATCAAACTAAAAAATTCTATCACAAATTGTTTTAAAATTCTTTATTTTCTATTTGTAACAAACAATTTATTCCAAATAATGAATTTTTTTTTTAAATACAACTGAATTTTATTTGATAGCAAATCAAGGACTGATTATTTTAGTTGTAAATCAAGTTCATAAATTTTAGCTTAAATTTTAATTTTTTTGTTTAATTATTGCAAAATTATTGTTATTGTTATTGTCATATGAAAATATACTTACTATGATATTAAATATTAATAACTATCTAATTAGGAAAAATTAATTATTCATAGTAAATACAAATTTAATATCATTATATATATATAAACAAATTCCAAATTTGCATTATTGTGAAAAAAATCAGATTTTTGTGAACATTTGTTTGTAGTATATGCTGGGTTAATCAATATTTTGTTGATTAATTTATTAATCAAATTCATTAATATGGAATCCTATCAATCTAAGATTATATAAATTATATAAATGCAATTATTGATTAATTTATAATTTTTATGTTTTTTTTTTAATTTTTTTCTTTGTTTTCTTATCATAAAAAACACTGGAGATGAAAAGTTTACAAAAACATTTTATTGTTAATTCCCTCTTCTAAAACATAACTTGCTAGCAAGGCAAAGGATTTTGGAATACAAAAGTGAAAAGGAAAGGATGACTATGCTAGCACTTCTTCCTTTTTTTAATGTTTTTTTTCTAATACTTAGACACTCGTATGCGTCAAAGTATCTCACTACATTAATTAATAGTTATTAAACTTAAAAAGTGAATAAAAAACACACATATATGAAATTTTATTTGATAGCAAATCTGGGATTGATTGTTTTAGTTTGAAATTTTTTTCAAACAAATTCCAAATTTGCATTATTTTGAAAAAAAATCAGATTTTTGTGAACATTTGTTTGTAGTATATGCTTGATTAATCAATATTTTATTGATTAATTTATTAATCAAATTCATTAATATGGAATATTGTCAATCTAAGATTATATAAATTATATAAATGCAATTATTGATTAATTTATAATTTTTATGTTTTTTTTTAAAGTTTTTTCTTTGTTTTCTTATCATAAAAACACACTACCAGAAACTCGCTAAATACCAACGGAATCCCCGACGGCATATTTCTGTCGATATTTTTTGGTCGAAATTACCGACCGAATTACGGACGGAAAGTTCATAATTAATGAAAATAGAGCGGGTACCTGAGGTGGAGGTTTTGGCGGGTGATTTTTCCAAAAGAATCACCGACAGATTCAAAACCTAGAACCCGTTCGGGTGACTTGACCGGTTCACCGTCAAACATACTGACGGAATCACCGACGGATTTGAATGCTAGATCCGTACAGGTGACGTGACAGGCGCACCATCAAAAAATACCGACGGAATCACCGAGGGATTTGAAAAACCAGGTCCGTGCAGTGACGTGTCGACCCGCCGTCACAATTAGCGATGGATTCAACGACAGTTTTATTTCGTCGGTGAGTCCGTCGGAAAAAGTGAATATATGGCCGCCCTGCCGACACTCTCCTCCCCCATTTCTCCTTCTTCTTCCTAATCCTAAGTCTCCCCATCTGCAAATAACCAGCTTCCCCTCGCCCCCAAACAAAAATCTTTCTCATCTCAGCAGTTGTATTTCTTGAAGTTTTGTGGTCACAGCATCCGTGTTTTGATTTACCGACGGATTTTATCAATTTTTGTAAGTAATTCTATCTTTTTAAATTTTAACATTTAAATGTCAATTTTATTGTTTTTTTAGTATATGTATTTTTATTAGTAGATGTACATGTTTTATTGTTATTTCTCAAACAAACTTGTAGTTTATGAATGCATAATTTTATACCTGTTATGGTTTGTTTTAGATTTTGTAAGATTGTATTTGTTTGTAAATTGTTAAAACTTTGTGGAATTACCGAATTACATGTTATGTTTTGAAATAATTAATAGCTTGCTTAATGGGTCCTTTTTAAGTTTTATCGATGGTATTGTAGAGTGGTAATTTCTGTTAATTTATATATATTGTAATGATGCATCTTCTACACAAAGGGTTTGTGGAGGATTACTAGTGTTGGTATGCACATGGAGAGGTATTTGTTAGTAATAGGAGAATGAGAGAAACGGTGGTTGGGTCAACTTCTAGTGCTAGCAACGTGCATGAAGCGGCAAATGACAACACTAATCCTTACAGAAACATGATTATGGATGCAATGAGAATGAATCAAGGTAATGTCAGTCAATGTCCAATCATAGAAGAAGAACCTAATGCAGAGGCAGCTAGGTTTTTTGATTTGTTGAAAGATTCTGACGAACCATTATGGGATGGCTACACAAACCACAGTAAATTATCGGCCGTGGCACAGGTGTTCACCATCAAGTCAGATCACGGGCTGAGTGAGGCCGGGTATGATAAAATTATTGATTGGGCAAAAAGCATTTTACCTGAAAGGAACAGGCTCAAAGAGAACTTCTATGCTGCGAAGTCCATGATAAAACCCCTCGGTTTAGGATACCAGAAAATTGACATGTGCCCTAACTTCTGCATGTTATACTACCTTGAAAATGCTGAGATGACCGAGTGCATGACATGGGGGCATTCTCGTTACAAACCCAGAACTGGCAGGGGAAAGACTCTAGTGGCGTATAAAAAACTTAGATATTTCCCGATCACACCTAGACTGCAGAGGTTATTTATGTCACGAAGGACTGCTAAGCACATGACATGGAACCAAACATATGATGCGGTTGATGGTGTGATGGTGCATCCTTCTAACAGCGAAGCATAGAAACGCTTTAACAGTGTGCATCCTGACTTTTCAGCTGAATCAAGGAATGTCCGTCTTGGGTTGTGTACAGACTAATTCAACCCATTTGGGTCATTTGCTCCTCCCTATTCTTGTTGGTCGGTCATACTCACAGTTTATAACTTGCCACCGGGAATGTGTATGAGGCTGGAGTTCATGTTTTTATCTACTGTCATACCCGGTCCAAGCAGCTCGGGGCGGAATATAGATGTTTGTCTTCGACCGTTGATTGATAAGCTAGCGCAGTTGTGGTCCTCTGGAGCTCTGACTTATGATATATCGAGGAAACAAAATTCTCCAACTTATGGAATGCTTTCTGGTTGGAGCACACATGGGAAACTCGCATGTCCATACTACATGGAAAACAACAAGGCATTTATGCTAGCAAACGGAGGTAAAGCTTCTTTTTTTTATTGTCATCGTCGCTTCTTGCCACTTAATCACAGGTTCAGAAAGAACAGAAAAGATTTCTTTGTTGGCAGAGTTGAAAAAGATGTTGCATCCTCGCGTCTTTCTGGTGAAGAATTGCATCATGGTGTATCAGAGTACGGTGACATTGTGTTTGGCCTTCAATCAGGTAAGCAAAAGTTTCCTGGTTTTGGTTTGACCCATAATTGGGTAAAGCGAAGTATCTTTTGGGAGCTTCCTTATTGGAAGACCAATCTTCTCCGCCATAACCTTGACGTCATGCACATCGAAAAAAACGTGTTTGAGAATATTTTCAACACCGTCATAGATGTGAAGGGGAAGACAAAGGACAACATCAAGTCTAGATTGGATATAGCTTTATATTGTAACCGTAAAAATATGGAGTTGGTTTATGAGGAGTCACGAGTCGCAAAACGAAGGGCAAGCTTCGTGTTAGAGAAAAACACACAACTGCTAGTCTACAAATGGCTTAAGAGTCTGTGTTTTCCGGATGGACATGCATCGAACATATCAAGGCTTGTTAACATAGAGGACTGCAGATTGTATGGAATGAAGAGTCATGACTGCCACGTGTTTATGCAAACACTCATCCCATTAGCTTTTCGTGATTTGTTGCCAAAGGGAATATGGGATGCACTAACGAAGATTTGTCATTTCTTCAGAGATATATGCTCCAATAAGTTGAATGTTGAGCACATTGAGAGGCTTCAAACAAATATCATCGAGACATTATGCAAACTTGAGATGATATTCCCTTCTTCATTTTTTGACTCAATGGAGCATCTCTCTATACATCTACCGTTCGAGGTACAAGTTGGAGGACCGGTCCAATATAGATGGGTGTACCCATTCGAACGGTGAGATATTATAGTTGCAATGTAATTCATATCTAAAAGTTTTTTCTATGTTTTTCTTAATTGGAAATACTTGAATTGTAATTCAATGCAGGTACTTATTTAATCTCAAGAAAAAGGTTAAGAACAAGGTGCATGTTAAGGCTTCGATATGTGAGGGCTATATTGTTGAAGAGATATCAACATTTATCTTGTACTATGTCGAACCTCATATGAGAACAAGAATCAATCGCATTCCACGGCATGACGATGGCGGTGAAGTGCCTTCTAGTGGGAACTTGTCAATATTCTCCAAAATTGGACGACCCACACCTAAAAATGCCGTACGAGGAAGATATTTGTCGGAAATAGAATTCAAACAAGCACACAACTATGTTCTATTTAACTGTGATAAGCTGAGACCATTTATTCAGTAAGTTTATATATGTGTAATACTAATTAAACTTTGTCAGTAAAATATTGGTAATTATATATTGTGAAATCATACACTCATTATCACTTGCAGGCAACATCGACAATATTTGCTCTCCAATAACTCGCAGCTGACCGACTCCCAGATCTTTCAATTACAAGATGAACAATTTGTCATATGATTCAGAACACATGTAAGCACTATCACAAACTTATTCTAACTTGCAAAATTACTGTACGTATGCATGCCATTACGAGATTCTCGTTCATTTACTATTTATTGATGTACATTACATGTATACAAGGTTTATCAAATGGGAAGAAGTGCGTCTAAGTCATTGTCTTCACTAAGCCTCGGGCCTGAAAGAAAAGTTAAGTGCTACAACAGGTATTTTGTCAATGGATATCTTTTCCATACTGAAGAATACGGGAAAGGAAGAAAGACATACAACTGTGGTGTTTGTGTTAAAGGATCCACAAGTAGTGAGTTAAAAGTTGACTACTATGGTAGATTAGAAGAGGTTATCGAACTACAATATCATACTGAGCAGAATACAGTGTTTTTATTGAAATTTTATTGGTATGACACGACGAACAGAGGAATCAGAGTTGATACGCACCATGGTCTGGTCGAAATCAACTCAAAAGTTAGACTCCGCAACATAAACGATGTCTTTGTTTTCGCAAAGCAATGTCAACAAGTTTATTACACATACACCCCTTCATTTAGAAAGGATCGATCAAGAGTTGATTGGTTGTTCAGGATGAGAACGAAGAAACAAATGTGTGGGATGAAGTCTTTCAAGTTAGTGAGTTGGTTGAACCATATCGAGTTGCTCCTTCGATTGAATTGGAAGAAAATTCAAATTTTCGTGTTTCCGATGATAGTCTTGTTGATGTTGGTGTAGAGGAGTTGAACGTTGTTTTGAGCTCTAGCGGACAAGCAAATGTCGATGAAGAATATGATATTTGTATTGAAGATTGCGATGAAGGTGATGACTATTCAATTGATGAAGAAGAAGAAGATAATTCTGACTAACTATCAAAATGAAGCCCTGTGTAAAACCCTTTTCTTCATGTAATTTACATTATGGATGATATATTTTGAAACATGAAATATATACTTATTGTTTAAGCACTGTTGCTATTGTTTTGTGTGATGGACAGTTTATCATTGATTTTTTTGCAGGAAGGTAAATAGAAAATACAAACACAACACCTCTTGTACATTGAACAATCACCGACGTCCATACCGACGGACAACAGTCTGTATGCATCTCACAGAGATTTCGAAAATAATTACGCCAAAATGCCACAATTACCGACGTCCATAACGACGACTTTATTGATGTCCATGCCGACGGCCAGTAGTCCATCGCCATCTCACAGAGAGTTCGAAAATAATTACACCAAAATGCCACAATCACCGACGTCCATACCGACGACCAGTAGTCCATCGGCATCTCACAGAGAGTTCGAAAATAATTACACCGAAATGCCACAATCACCGACGTCCATACCGACGACTTTATCGACGTCTATACCGATGGAATATATCCATCGATAAGTTGTCGGTGGAAAAATTTTACCAACAAAAATACCGACGGAATGCGCGAATCCCAAAGGGT